>CAVNYN010269843.1:0-64136 GCA_963692815.1 Nyctanthes arbor-tristis
TACCTGCCCAATATCTTCTTGAATTCACTTTTAAGTATTTAGACCAAATTCTTGAATCCACAGTAGCATCTAGACCAAATTCTCAACCAATCAAACCCTGAAATCAATAGCCTAAGTCCATATAAACTCCCCTTTCTCAATGAAAATAAATCGCCAAGATTTTAGCATTGATTTAGGAAATTAAGATACATTATCACAGAGATTTTAGCGTTAATTCAGGAAATTAAAATGCGTATGGTAGAGATTTTAAAACAGCGGATTAGGAAATAATCAAAAGCACAGAGAAAATTAACAATTACAATAGTACATTAGGAAATAAGAATCCTCAGGCACTCGAAAGGGAAAGATGGGAAGAAAGAGAAGGGAATTTGCAGCGAAAATAGGGGGAAAAAGCAGGGGAGGAGCCAAGAATTTTTCTCAGGGCGGTCAGATTTATTTCTTTTTTAATTATTTTTAGAGGTGTGATAGGAAATTTTTCAAATTGTCTAATAAAGAGATATCTATGTAATAACTATTAAACACAAATATAAAATGAGTGTCCTTTTAAAATAAATATATATAATAATATGTGCATATTATGATGTACAGATTCCCACATCGGATTACATTATAAAATAGAAAAAGGTTGAGTGTTATAAAAGTAGGTGCTAGAAATGTAATTTCTAAAGAGAATTGAATTGTGTCCCACATCGGGTTGATAGTAAACAACGACTGAGGGTGTACTTTATCAAATTAAAATGAAGGATATGTGATTTAAGGCGGATGAAATCTCACATCGGATTAAGAATATAATATTGTCTAATGAAGAGATATTATGTAATAACTAATAAACACAAATATAATATGAGTGTCCTTTTAAAACAAATATATATAATAATATGTGAATATTAGGATGGACAGATTACCACATCGGATTACATAATAAAATAGGAAAAAGTTGAGTGTTATAAAAGTGGATGTTAAAAATGCAATTTTCAAAGAGAATTGAATTGTGTCCTACATCGGGTTGATAGCAAACAACAGCTGAAGGTGTACTTTATAAAATTAAAATGGAAGATATGTGACTTAAGGCGGATGAAATCCCACATCGGATTAAGAATATAATATTATTTGGCTGAGTCTATATAAAAGTGGAAGTTGGAATGTATTTAACATAATTTTTATTGGCCTAACTATTGATTTTCAACCCAATTACAGTTAAAAGCTTTTTTTCTATACAAGATAGTTAATTTTGAGCTTGAGAAAACAGTGCACTCAGCCCAAAAATCAAAAAATCAAATAGACTATGTTAGGAGGCAGTGCGGTCATCACAAAAAGTACCGCGAAAGACTAACCACGACAATTACAGTACTGAAATGGGCGGAAAAAATAAGAAGGCAATTTAAGTACCTTTATTTATATATATATATATATATATATAGATAAGAATTATTATTCCGTCTCAAGTACAATAACCTCTTCTCTTGGAAGTTGCAATTCACATCATTGTTCTTTGGGTTAAATTTACTTGGATTTTTGGATGGAACTCATCCTGCTCAACCTACTACAATTACCTCCAATAATGCTGAAACTATTAATCGAACTTTCATTACATGGAAAAGACAGGACTAGCTAATACTTCATGCCATTCTCGCTTCTCTTACAGAGGGTATCATACCATTGATTGCAACTACAAACACTTCGAGTAAAGCATGGAATCGGCTTGGCAAAATCTTTGCTAAAAAGTCTCAGTCTCATATTATTCATTTGAAGGATAAGTTGGCCAACATGTCTCGTAGTACCCAACCAATCTCAGAATTTCTTCTTAAGATCAATACTATTGCTGATGAGTTAACTACTCTTGGAGGCGCACCTAGTGATGCCGATTTGTTGATATATTTTTTTTTTTGATCTGCCGATTTGTTGATATATTGCACTCATGGCCTCATGTCAACTTACAAGGAGGTAATTACGGCTCTTCGAACTCGTGATTCTCCCGTTACCTTTGAGGAGCTGTATGACAAGTTGGTGGATCACGAAATTTACTTAAAGGATGCAGATTCCCTCGTCATTCAACTAAATCCAAGAGTCAATTACACTTCTTCAAACTCAAAGAGCAACAACTCTACCGACAACCGCCACCCTTCAAGTAAAAATTATTCTCGTCGTTCCACTTCTTTTTCGGCCCCTTCTACTACCCTTAGTCTGCTACCGACTCCATCTCCAACCTATCCTATGTCTACACCGTAGCGGCCTTCAAATGAATGTACTGTGGTTATTTGCCAATCTTGCAACATCTCTGGTCATATTGTTTATCAGTGTCACAAACTTTTTCGACATCTCCGTCCGGCTCGCCGTAATGCAAATCAATCAGCATCACCATCTGCCTCAGTCAACTAGCTCGTCGACTCCAATACCTCACACCACGTGGCCTCACAATTTTCTGATTTCTCACTTTACAATGAATAAACTCGCCCTGGTGACATCATTCTAGGTAATGGATCTCGTTTGCCTGTTATTCATATTGGCTCCGCAAGTATATCTCCTCATTTCTGTTAGTAAATTTTATAAATGTTCCCTCCATGCACAACAACATTATTTCTGTTAGTAAATTTTACAAAATTAATTCTTCCTCCATTGAATTCTTTCCTAACTATTTTCTCATGAAGGATCTCCAAACCCGGAAGCCTTTCCTTTGCGGTGAGAATATCAATGATCTCTATGAGTGGCCTTGCTCTTCTTCTTTCAAACACAACTCTCCATTTGTCAATTCTGTCTCCACTACTTCTCCCTCCATATGGCACGTCGTCTAGGTCATCCGTTTGTCAGAATTACCAATCAAATCCTCGCCATAGGACTCTCTTCTTCTCGTCTTCTAACAACTTTTAATTGCGTCTCGTGTCTATGTAGAAAAAATCATAAACTGTCGTTTAATGTTTCTAGAATTTCTAGTTCAAATCCTCTAGATATTATATTTTCCAAAGTTTGGGGCCCGAGTCCAGTTCTATCTTTTGATGGTTTTCCTTATTATGTTATTTTTGTTGATCACTTAACTAAGTTTATATGGTTTTTATCCCATGCGCTTAAAGTCAGATGTAGCTGTTATTTTTCCTTTTTTTAAATCTTACGTTAAAAATCAAATTCATTCGCAAGATTAAAATTCTTTACACAGATGTCAGAACACCCTTACTTCAATCTTCTGGCATTTCTCACAAAATTTCACCACATTATATGCCAGAACATAATGGTTTTTCTAAACAATGTCATAGGAATGTGGTTGAAATTTTACTGCATATAGCCTCTATTTCTTCAACCTACTGGACTTATGCCTTTCGTACTGCGGTTTACCTCATCAATCGTCTTCCCACTCCACACTTAATAATATAAGTCCACTTTTTGCTCTATATCACAAACAGAAGAACTACATGTCACTTCAATAGTTCGGGTGCTTGTGTTTTCCTTGCTTCGGCCTTATGTCACTTCCAAATTAGATGCTCGTTCTCGCCCATATGTGTTCTTGGGTTATGACGAGCAACATCACTCTTATGTTTTGCTACGACGTCCAATCCATGAAACTATACACGTCTCGACATGTACAGCTTCTCGAGGATGTCTTTCTATACAAAACAAAACCAACTACCAATACCAATTCTTCTCCAACTTACAGTATGTCTAGTCCTTCTTTTCTTCTTTCCTTTCTTCTCAATTGTACTATGTCTGGACACTTACCTATTTATCTCAAGCTACCGCATCATGTGATGATACGGCAGCCACCTCTCCCACAGCAAAACATACCGTCGCAATAGAATCATCACCTTCTGCGGAGTCTTCTGCTCTGGCCGAGGATGAAACCGTAGTACCTATTAGTGCTGCGATGAACACCTTCCACCCTTCAACTCCTCCTTCCTCTTCCTCGGACCTTGCTAACATCTGATGATCACCTGTGCCAAGAACAATATATTCTGTCCCAAAAAAAATTCTGACTCTTACCTCACATCATCCTATCCCTGACTTTACAGAGCCTAGCTGTGTTTCTCAAGCTTTTTGCTCTTCTCAATGGCATCAAACCATGACTGAAGAGTTTAGGGCCCTTTTGCCAATCACACATGGGACTTGGTTCCTCCCACTTCTAGCTATAATCCGGTTGGGTGCAAATGAGTGTAAAATGTAAAATGAAATCATGATGGCACCATTGCCCATTACAAAGCCCGTTTGGTGCCCAAAGGTTTTCGTCAATGACCTGGCATTGATTTTCATGAAACCTTTACTCCGGTTGTAAAACCGGTGACTATTTGTGTTTTTCTTGCCATCGCTCTTCACTTCGATTGACCTATTCACCAGCTTGATGTGAATAATGCTTTTTTACATGGCACTCTCTCTGAACAGGTTTACATGGTCCAACCCCCTGGGTTTATTGATCCTCAATGTCCCCACGAACATTTGTCGCCTCAACAAGGCCATCTAAGAGCTTAAACAAGCCCAGTTGCGTGGTACATTGAGCTCAAAACCTTTCTGGTCTCTTATGGATTCTCCAACTCTGGTAGTGACTCCTCTCTCTTTTTTCTTCACACATCTAGTGTCATTCTCTATTTTTTAGTGTATGTTGATGACCTTTTAGTCACTGGTAACTCTCTTAGTGCACTTAATTCCTTTATTTCTGACATCTCTCAACGTTTCTCAGTTAAAAATTTTGGTCCACTTCATTTCTTCTTAGGAGTCGAAGTTGTTTGGACACCTGACTTCATCTTTCTAAGTCAACATAAATATATTCGTGATTTATTAGCTTAAATATATTCGTGATTTATTAGCTCGCACAAACATGCTAGGGGCTAAGGAGATTTCTACCTCTCTTGGTTACAATTCCTCTCTTGTTTGTTTGATGGCTCACCTCTGACTGACGCTACCCAGTATTGTTAAGTCGTTCGTACGCTACAGCATTTGTCTCTAACTCATCCTGATATATGCTATGCTGTGAATAAACTCTCTCAATTCATGCATTGTCCATCTGATACTCACAGGATCGCTGTCAAGCGTGTTCTACGCTATCTCAAACACACTCTCTTTCATGGTCTTCTTTTCAGAAAACACTCCAAGATTTGCCTCACCACCTTCTCAGATTCTGATTGGGCAGGTAATCCAGATGATTCCGCCTCGACCTCTGCTTACATAATCTACCTCGGTGGCTCTCCCATCTCTTGGTCTTCTAAAAAGCAACGTACCCTTGCTCGTTCTTCCACTGAGGCTGAATATCGTGCCTTAGCAGCTTGTGCTTCTAAACTTCTATGGCTTAAACATATTTTCCATGAATTACATTTTCCATTACCATTTACTCCCCAAATTTTCTGTGATAACATTGGTGCCATTGCTACCTATCTAGCTGCCAACCCCATCTTTCACTCTCGCATGAAATATATTAGAATTGATTATCACTTCGTTCGTCATCATGTTAATTCCAAATCCTTTAGTGTCTCCTACATTTCTACTAAAGATCAGTTAGCTGATATCTTAACCAAACCTTTAACTCCTGCCACCTTCAAGTTTCTTATTTCCAAGATTGGAATCTCCAAAGGGAGCTCCATCTTGAGGGGGCCTATTAAGGAAACAGAAAAGCTCGAGATTCTATCCAGTGATAAGGGTGATTCTGCACTATTGACTATGGAAAGAAGTGAGACCCAAGAGAAGCATCTCTGCAAGAATGGAAGACAATCACAAGATTATTATATTCATTGATATGTAATCATGTAAATATGGCATATTATATCCTTGTAATTAATTAATTCTTGTCATTCATTGTGTATATATTGACCCACAAGATGTATTGATGAATTCGTTAAAATATAAGAATCATTATTCCCCTCTTCTTGTGTGTTTAATCAATTGGTCGTGGTAGATACCAATTTCTGAAGAGCAGTCCCTTCAACATGGGTGTACTTCACAAGTTTACACACAAATTAGCGTGCGTGCTTCTATTTGCTCGCACTTTTTTTTATTCAAGATATGCCTAACCAATATAACAGATTGCCCTAACTTTTACTCTCCAACAAAAGTCTCATACGTTGGATAGTTAGCTTAAATTCTAATTTTTTGCATAAAATAATTCTTTAACTTGTGATTTCATTTTTAGCATTTAACAGGTCTTTCTATCGTAGATAGCCAAAGCTTTGATTGAAATAGGCATAGACCATGATGGCTTTGTAAGGGTTTTTTGTTCCCTTTTTTTAGCTACGAACAATTGCGTTGGATGTCAAAGCTAATTGTTCTGAAGGTTCTTTCGTTAGCATGCCTCTCTATTATCTTTATTATTATATATTTATCATATAGATATTGATTCACTATGCAAATTAGACTTGTCCACGTTCTTAAATAAGTTCTCACGTGTGGATGGTATGATTGTCAAATATTCTTCTTCATATTTCTTTTGTCATTGGTATGACGGTATCTATTCTTGAATAAAACAATTGCAACAATTTGTTTTTACTTTTTGTTTTGTTTTGTTTTTTTTTTTTTGTGTGTGTGTGTGTGTTTTTTTTTTTAATTTTTAGGATGTCAACATAGCCATATTTATCATTTGTTTTCATATTCCGTTGACATGTTTTATAATAATGTGCAATGCTTAATCATCCATTTGTTTTTAAGTCCTCTATGTAAAATATTCGTCGTTTGTTTAGATAAAAAATATGGAAAGTATTGTAATAGTTGCGACTAGCAAAATTACAACAAAACAAGTGTTGTTTTTAAAAAATAAAAAAAAAAAAGAAGCAGCAGTAAAGGTTGTTTTTTAATATAGTTATTCTACTCTCTGGTTTTGTTGCATTCACTTATCAGGTAAAAATGCAAATGTATGAAATGCTTTGGTGGCAACCATGGTAGAAGTGTGTTGGCTGCTCTCTTTTTTTTTTTTTTTTATCATACTTTACAACTTGGAAATTTCTTGACATAGATGCATAACGTGATTTCAAATACTTTGTGGTCTGAATGACTTCAATAATTATTAATAGAATTTTTTTTAGTAATTATAATAGAGATCGTGCGACGCATGATTCCCCACTAGTCATGATGCGACCTAACTAGTGCAGAATTATTGTTCAGGAGCTCCTACTCCATCCCAACTCGTGTAGAATTATTGTTTTTTGGTTACTGATATTGCAAATAATGAAGAATAAGTTTGCTATTTTGTGTGGAAGTCTCATTGCTCAGTTATATTTCCTACAATATTTTGTGGAATATCGTAGTTGAATGATTAGTTATTCCTTGTTCATATATGTGTGACAGACTTTAAAATAATTTGTGGCTTATACTTGAAATGTCGATATTATTAATTGTTTATGACATAATCACATATAGAGCTGTATGACCCGATTTTCTTACTTTTCTTAAAACATCAATATTATTAATTGTTTACTTGAAGTCATTTGTTTTGTTTTTGTAGTTTGAGGAAAATGGGAAAACCATATATTACATATAGATAATTGTTTTTAATGGTTATTTCATATTCCACTGTAACTTTTTTGTCCCTTCCATCAAGTGGTGTATACCTTATAGACATGTGAGAAGCTTTAAAATAATAAATTGATTTAGCTTCTTTGATTTGTGATATGAAAACTTTTAGGAGTAATAGACATGCATTCAATGCACAGAGGAGCCTATTCTCTCAAAAAAATGATGCTGAGCATAAGAAAAGACGAAAGTACTTTATAAGGTTTTGTAAGGTTCTTGAACATTATCATCTCTTTGTAACATGCATAGAAATTATTTAACTTGTTATCAGTGTTTACTTTATACTATATGAAATATACAACCCCAAAATTGCACTCTGTTTCTAGTTCCGCAAACCTTCTTTTTTTTTTCCAAAAAAACCCATTTTCTTTCAATTTCTTTCCTTTCTTTTCTTAAGGTATATTCCTTTTAGTCCTTAACAAAAACCCACTAAACCACTTGATTTATTGCATCGAAAAAGTAGCTTAGCAGCAGATCACAAGTGTCCTAAAAATTTGAAAATATGCATGCAATTGGTATGAACAGTTTTAAGTGTGTGCAACTTGATAGGAGGGGCCTGGAATCATGGTGTTTGTAGTGTGTAATAAAGGGGATCCTTTGCTACATTTTAATTATATTCTGGAATAGCCTAAAAAGATGAAAACAGAAACAACCCTAAAGTAAAAAGTTGTTGGATCAGTTTAGTTGTGAAAGGTTGTTGTCTGCTGTGCCAACTTAAAATTTAGAGTAGCCATAACTTCTGTACATAATTGGGGATATTAATGAGTTTAGTTGAGTGAAAGTTAAGACTCCTAAAAAACAGGGATATAGACTTTTAGTCGAATTCTCTCGACATATTTGGTACATTGAATCTGACATGACTTTTGAAAGATGAGTTCTTCCAACTAGACATTTTGGCACAAAACATGATCCACCACTTAGTGTGATCTCCGTTATTTCTTTGAGGTTCATTCTTGTAAATGTATTTTGTAGGCTGAATATGAGGAATTGAGATCTTTTCGTCCATCAATTTCCTCTTTTCCTACCTAGAGAATAATGAGGAGTGAAGAAATTGCCATTTGCTTAATTTGTAAACACAAGTGTTAAACAACCAAATCACATTTGGTTTTCATTAGTTTACCACTAATATTTAATATGGTCGTTAATCTAACCGTCCTGTTAATTTTTGTTTCTTGCTGGGACATTAATAAATGGCTTCATTAAGGTTAGGTAATTTGCTATTATGATCTTCCAAAGTGGGATTAAGATTACATTTAGTTAGTCAATTAGGTAATAATCAAAGAATTTAGTAGGTCTTCAGAGACTTCTTGCCAATAAAATCAAATAATTATTATTCATCAAATTTAGCCGACAAAGTGAAAGGCCAGCCTCAGGATGAGCCTACGTTAACCTTGACGAACAAAAAGATGGCTAACCTAGGTCGCTAAACAATATCTTAAATGTATACAAGTCGACACTACCAATCACTAATTGTTGAAGGTTGGAGTTTTTTCTCAAATTCTTATGATGCGCTCATAGTAAAAGATTAGACCGAACTAAAATTTGTGTACAAGGGATTGAGGGCCAAGTTTTAATTCAAATCAGGCAACTCCATTTAAGTTCTAGCATTCATGTAATTTTTTGTGGCGGTAAAAATTTTTTTGGCAAACATGCTTTAAGGCTATTTACTATTTAATGAATGCACCAAATCTTCAGTAAAAGAATCAAACAAACTGCATTTAGTAATTCAAGAACAGAAATTTTGACATTTATGGTGATGCTGATGACATTTTCTCTGACTACATGGCCATTTAATTGGCAAGTGCCAGCCTTATGAAAACCAATGTTTGCGTAACTTTTGAAAAGCGTTTTTACTTATAAGTGACTTCGTTAAGCAATTAATTGTCATCACCAGTAAAAATTTTGAATAAGTTTGAAAATAAATAACAGATTGTTTGTATCTGAACTCAGCCAAACACATTCTTTTGGTGCGTCAATTATGAAATTAGTTGGGCTGCAGACCAAATTGTTGACCCATCAATTGCAGGAATTTTTGAAGTCATAAGCCGGCAAATGAAGGGTCCCGTTGTTTACTAAATAATAATATATAAGTTAATTTAATGTACCATAATAAGAACCATTTATAATATTGCCATCACATATTTGTGTCAATTGTGTTTAAACTTCAAATTCATATGCGAAGGCAATGTTAATGTGGCTGAATTCAAAAATTTTATTGGATTACGATATAATTATGTATAGAAGTCACATGCCGATTTTATAACTCCGAGGTCTGAAGATGTAAATTGAATCGTTTTAAGTCAGTCAAATCTTGTCTAGAATGGTTTAAACCTATCACCACTCAAGTATTGTCGAGGTTCCTACAATTTTTTGAGGGCCAAGACCAACGCCGTCGTCCCTACCAATTGGTCGATAAAATAATTTGTTAGTAGGCTAGTAGAACTCTCTCTACATAATTTATATCACATACATATAGTAGTTCTGCTCTTCCTCCATAAGTCTGATGGAATAATCACGTCAAACGCACTCATAGCGGGAGATTTGTTTTTAATATATATATATATATATATATATATATTATATTGTTGTTATTATTTCGTAAAAAGATAAAAAGGGTAGATATATTTTGTCCAATCACAACACGGCAAGTGTACACCTGGTGGGGTACACCGCTAGACGTCTGGTGGGTGAATGGAACTGCCACTTAACTCAACTACTAAATTAGATAACTCATTACTACTAACATGGACAATTTTATTTTGCCCACGCATACATTTTATTATACATGTATGTAACACATGGTACACATTTAGGCTACAAGTGTGGGGTGTTTATAGCCTAGATATTTGACACATATACATATGCATGCATGTAGGCAAACTAAAATCCTTACTATTAACACCGTTAAATTTACATTTAATCTTTATACCTAAATTTTTTCCTTTTTTTCTTCATGTTTTTTATTAAGTTGAATTCAACTTCATTATTTAATTTTTTTCCCTCTTCACATTTCTCTTAAGTTCTTCACATTCAGTTTTCAAACTATTTCTTTTTTTTTTTTTTTTTGTTAGAATGCTAAATGCAAAAGGAAAAAAAAAAAGATGTTTCATAAAAGGTTTGTGGAAGTTAAATTGAAACGTTATTAATTTATTCAAAACAATATAACTATTTTCTCTTGTTAATTTTGGACGATGATAAGTAAAAATTGTTACTTTTTCATTTTCAATAAGACTATTTTGCTATGAAAAACAACCTTATCTCAATAAGATAAATCAAAAGAAAAACTATCGTACAAAATATAATCACATGAAATTTTTCAAAAGTATATACATTATGGATAGAAAAAAACTAGAGTAGACACTAGCTTTTTTAATTACACTTTCTACCTTCCATCTTCATACCATACTAATTGTAATGGTGCCCAGAAAATTAAAAAAAAAATAAAATAAAGTTTGTATGAAAGGATTTCGTGTTTTTCCCCCCAAAGCTGACAAATTTGAAAAATAAAAATCATTAACAAACGAAGAAATATCATGACACACAAAAGTGAAAATGGGGGAAAGAAAGAAATCAAATACAATGTATGAGGTATCAAAAATGGCGGTAATTTTAATTTAAATATAAAAAAGACAAAAGAGAAAAAAAGGAAAAAGGAAAAATTAAACAACGAAAGTATAAAATTGAATGTAAATTTAACGATGTTAATCTTGATGAGCTAAATATTTTAGTGGGTGAGTTAAATGGGTCACATAGTTACATATATGTTTAATCACATAATTTAGTCTATAATTAACTAGTAAATAGTACAGGCCGGGCTTCGATTTCAAAGCCCGATCTCTAATAATACAGCGGCACCTCATAGTACTCACATGTGTCAGGTGAGGCGATGTCTTTTGATTAGAGATCGCGCTCTAAAATCAGAGCTCGATCGAACTAGGAGATGAGAAGCTTTTTGTAAGTTGTAACACAGAAAAGAGTTTCCAAATGTACATGGACTTGAGTGACAGGTGGGACTTGCTTTCTCTGATCAATAAGCATTCTCTTTTCTCTTCTCTTCCCTTCTTCCTCAACTCCTTTTTTTTTTTTTTTTCAGTTCAAAATTTTCTCTTTATTCACGAACCCAGCAGTAACAAAATTAATTTATGGGTTAAAGAAATTACTACTAATAATAATAATAATAATAATAATAATAACAATAATAATAATAATAATCTACTATGATGTTACAGTAAGAGCATCTCCAATGAATAGTCATGGTAATGGAATAAATTGATAATTGGTAAAAAAGTGCTTACTTGGTACATTAAATACTTGACATTGTCATGAAGAATGTCATCTCATTACATTCTTCATGACAATGTCAAGATTAATTTATCTAACAAAATGACATTCTTCATGACAATGTCAAGTATTAATTTATCTAACAAAAAAATTTCTCTCTCTCTTTCTCTTTTTTTTCAAAATCCGTAATAATAACTTGACAAATATATAATGTTGATATTATTGTATTGAAGGATTTTTTGAATGTAATGTTAATATTCTTTGACACATATATACCTATGACATTCCACATTGACTTTGAGATGTTCTAACGTAATAATCACATAAAATTAATCCATGAAATTCATGAGTAAAATAAACCCATATGACATTCCACATTGACTTTGAGATGTTCTAACGTAATAATCACATAAAATTAATCCATGAAATTCATGAGTAAAATAAACCCATTTGACCCAACTGTATTTGTCTACTAATTATCAGCATTAGATCCATGAAATGAGCTAAAGAAAAGTACTTCTGTTTACCTTTTGGTCTCGTCTTCGATATTTCAAAAAGTAGAATCAAAATTATTGCTTAATCGGAAGGACGAATTCCCCATCTGAAATGGGTGAATTCACGATATGGCTAATCTCATCATCATCATCCACCAGTGCAGGGAGATTGAGATCTATGTTCAAAGTTTCTTCAAGAACATTTCTTGAAAATGGTTTAGCAATGGAACTCACATTTGCTCCTGAAATGGCTCCCCCGTTAATAAAATGTGATCTCTTGTGCCCACCAAGTGCTTGCCCTGATGAAAATACTCTGAAACAAATGGGACATTCATGTATCTTCTTCTCCCCCGCCGCCGCCGCCGCCGCCGGACCACCAGTTTCCACCACCACTGTACCCTTTGTAGTTTTGTTGAGTTTAATATTCTTGTGATTTGCCCTGTGCCCCCCAAGAGCTTGATATGACCTGAAAACTTTTTGACATGTCTCACATCTGTATCTTCCTCGGACTTTAGTACTACTCTTTACTACCTTAACCACGCCGGAATCCTTGTAATCATCGGAGAAATCACTAACTTCCTCTTCTTCTTCACATTCAAATTCCTCTTCTCTCTGCCATGTGTCTCTGGACAACATCATCAAGCAATAAGCCACATCTTCTTCTGGGGTGTCTGAAACTGAACTCAAAGGTTGATCAGAGCAAGAAGAACTCTTCTGTCTCCTTTCCAACTTGGGCTTCTTCACCACATCCATTTCTTTAACAGAAATTCTTGATTTCCTTATCCTCTTCGAACGCCTGAAAACGGGGTACTCTGTTTCACTCTCTCTGTCCTGGAGCACAACAGAACCCGGTGCCAGAAAGAACCCAGGATCGAAAACCCGGATATTTTTCTTGGAATTTTCTCTTAACCCATAACAAGAAACTTCCTTTTCTCCCTTTTCTTCTTCTTCTTCTTCTTCTTCTTCTTCTTCTTCTTCTGAGGTTGAAGAAGATGACTGAAAATCACAATCATTTTCAAAGGGCTGAACCAGAACCTCTTTCTCCTTTTGTGCAGCATAAAGACTCATCATGTGGGATCTCATGTGCCCTCCAAGAGCTTTTCCATTAGCAAAATTTCTGAAGCAGAGCTTGCACTTGTATTTCTCCATGAAAAAATCCCAGCTTTTTTTCACGCAGCAAGTGTGTTTTTTCTCTGTGCAGGAAGGAGGAGTAGCAGACAAGCATTCCTTCTTCCACCTAGGGAATATATACACACTAATACATACTGAAATGTTGTGTGTGTATATATAACATCTTTTCAAGAATTCTTGAAATTGGGATCTGGATTTCCGAAGGGATTGTTCTCTTTAGGGTTAATTTCGCAAATCGTCCCCAACCGTTAGGTTAATAACCGGTTTCGTCCCCAACATTTTTTAAGACACACCACAGCCCCTAATATTTCAAAAATACACACAAATCGTCCCTACTGCCACTATTCCGCCAAACTTTTATAGAAAAGACGATTATACCCCCTATAAACATTTTAAACTTTCTTTAAAAATGTTTAAAAATAATAAAAAACTAAAAAAATCCACCCCACCCCATATCTCCCTTGCCGCCGACAGTGCCGGAATGGTTCATTCCGGCTGCCAAAAAGGAGGGTGAATCCCCCTATTTTGCTTTAGGAGAGATTCACCCCCCATTTCTGCCAGAAATGGCAGCCATTTGGCTACCATTTCCGGCAGCAAAATGGGGGGATTCACCCCCATTTCTGCCGGAATTGGCAGCCAATTTCAGGCAGCATTTTGTTGCCAGAAATGGCAGCAAAATAGGGGGATTTTCCCTCCCATTTTACTGCCGCTGCCGGAAATGGTGGCCAAATGGCTGCCATTTCCGGCAGAAATGGGGGGGATTTCTCCCCCCCTAATTTTTGCTGCCATTTCTGACAGCAAAATGCTGTCCAAATTTGGCTGCCAATTCCAGTAGAAATGGGGGGTGAATCCCCTCATTTTGTTGCCAGAAATTGCAGCAAAATGTTGCCGGAAATGGCTGCCAATTCCGGCAGAAATGGGGGTGAATCCCCCCATTTTGCTGCTGGAAATGGCAACCAAATGGTTGCCATTTCTGGCAGCAGAATTGGGGGGATTCACCCCCCCTTTTGGCTGCCGGAATGAACTATTCCTGCTGTTGGTACTGCCGGCTGCAAGGGAGACGTGAGTGGGGTGGGTGGGTTTTTTTTAGTTTTTTATTATTTTTAAACATTTTAAAAAAAGTTTAAAATGTTTATAGGGGGTATAATCGTCTTTTTTATAAAAATTTGGCGGAATAGTGACAATAGGGACGATTTGTGTGCATTTTTGAAAGGTTAGGGACTGTGGTGTGTCTTAAAAAAGGTTGGAGACGAAACCGGTTCTTAACCTAAAGGTTGGGGACGATTTGCGAAATTAACCCTTTTCTTTAAAACGGAAAAGAGTAATTAATAAGATTAAGACTTAATTAACGAGTAATAATGCCTCCAAGGAAATGTAACATGCCAGAGCGGCTATAATTTTCATCACCTCTCCACAATCCCAAAATAGCCTTTCATGGTCATGGATTTATTTGTCTTAATGTGATGGAGGTAGCATTGAAGCTCGTCCCCTTTGTTTTCAATTTTTTATATATCTTTATATTATCAATACAGATACGAAACTATCTATAATAACAACTATTACATCAGTATCGTGGAAGGCTAACAAAGAATTATTTTGACAGACTTTAATTTTTGATCGTGCTAAATCAAATGTCAAATTGTGGGAGAGTTATTACATTGGCATAGATTAAAGCAAACAAAGATTATATAGACGGGCTTTACTTCTTGATTTATTATGTAAATTTTTGTGGAAAGTAAGAAGGGATTATGAAAACCATAAACTTGATTTACTTATACCAGTAAAAAAAAAGTGTTTCTTCGAATTTGCGCGGTCAAGATAAAGTTTAATTTCTCATGTCCTAGCTAGAGTGACTTACCAAAACACAGAAGTCCCGAAAATACATACAGAGAAACTGAGAAAATACCAAAATAGCCCTTATTCCTAGGAAGCTATCCCCTTTCTCCACCCAAAGAAGAGAAAAAGAAGAATTTTGCAACGGAAGTGCTAATGCTGAATTAAATGTAATTAACCTTAATTGAAAAGGCTTAGACACATAATCCAAATGCAAATCGTCTGATTCGACACCTTTTTGCCGATCCATTAGGGGGGGAGGGAACAACAATGAGTGTTAGGAGTTTTTTGTATGACAAAATTTCGCTTTTAATTTTTAATTTAATTAATTAATAATAATTAATTTAATTTTGATTTTGATTATCTTAAATTAACCGCTTTAATTATGGATCTTCGATTGAATTATGAGGAGGAGGGGGAAAGTGGTTCCAGCCTTCAAGTATGCAGTTTTGTAGGGAAGTACACGCCGTTTTGTTAGGGCAAGTGGTGGACCGCATACCCTTTTCCATTTTCCTCTTCTTTTATTATTATTTCATAATTTAGGGTTTAATCATGTCTTTATCCATTTTAAGTAATCTATTAATTCAAGTTAATTGTACTAGAGGTCACTAACTTTCAGTCCGATTAATTCAGTTTATATTGCTAGCATTTGAATTATCGAAGTTTAATTTAACATCAATTAAGTCACTCGATTATCTCTGTAAATAGCGGTTACTGCAAATACATAAATTACTTTTGACTCTATTCTTGAGGTTTGGATAATGTAGCAGATCAGGAGTTATGTTTTTCGTGATCTTTTAATTTGGTCAAGGTGGCAATTAACTCGGGAGAGTATAAATTAGCCAATTCTTGCTATTATTTTTGTTGAGTAATATTATGTAAAATTTAATGTTTCAACTATGATCATAGAATCAACACTCTAACATAATTGAAAGGATAATATAAAGAAGCACTCGGAAAATAAATAAAGAAAATGATAGGTAATCTCTAAAAATGGTAACATAAAGGAAAACAATAAACGGAATCGCGATATAGACAGATAGGATGATTGCAACGCAAATGATAGGCAAATGATTAGGACATATTAAAGATAACTCTGCTAACATAGAAACACATTCCTATAAATAGCCCGCCATTCTCAAATTTAATTAACTTTTCTCATTTTCACACTTCACCTAAAATCTGATAGTTCCAAAACTCTTTCCGAGTTCGAAGACTTTTGGTGATCCAATTAAAAGTCAATTCAATTTCTTCTTGATTCAAATTTGGAGCCATCTATGGGAAATCGAAGCCGATTCTCGCGAGTTTCCACAAAAATTTTCATTCCGATCACTGAAAATCAATGTTGGAAAGTGAATATAGTTTCCTCAAACTTCTTCAAAATTTCCATTCAGCTTATCAATATCAGAAAGCGAGGCTAATTCTTAGAAATTTCCTCACAATTTCCATTTGAACTAACAGAAGTTAGCTTTGAAATCGGGGCAATGCCTCTTAAATCGAAAATCTCAAAGGCAGACAAGCTAAAAAAAGTCCCCCGAGAGGATAAGAATACCACCGGGGACAACCACTCCAGCGCCCTATGATCACAGGCAACTGCAGTTCAGAAGGGCACTTCCAAGAAAAATTCAGTCATATGCAACAACAGCTCAATTCGATAATGTCGTTACTCTCGCAAAGGCCGCCAGTGACTTCCCCACCTACGCAACCAGCTCCGTCTCCTGAATTTGTTCATGTAGCTCCACCTTCGGAAGTAGTTCCTGATACTAAATAATCAGGTGTGTTCTCTGAAGAGGTGCTACTGCAAAAAATCAAAGAGATATTGTTGAAACGTAAGGCGCAATCGCTGCCGGTGGTGATGAAAAAGGATCATTTTTCGGAGATGATATGTAATGTCTAGTTGCCAGCCAAGTTTTGTGAGCCAGCTAAAGAACATGATGGAACTACGGATCCTGTAGACCATCTGAGAACGTATCAGGACCGAGTGAATCTACATGGATGGCCAGATGCCATAGCATGCCATGCATTTCCCTTGACATTGAAGAAGGATGCTCACTAATTGTTTGATATACTGCTGCCTAAGTCCATCGATAACTTTGCAGAGTTAGTGAATAGATTCGCCATCTGCTTCTCCAACAGTGCGTGAAAGAAGAAAACCGTACTAGCTTTGATACAAGTGGTGCAAGAAAAGGATGAATTATTGAGGGAGTATATTTCGAGGTTTAATCAAACTACTCTTAGGATAAAAGATCTACAGATGTCTAGTGTTGTTTCGGCCCTGCTGTCAGGGTTGCAAAATCAGAGTTTCCACACTAGCATCTCTTAAAAACTACTAGTGAATATGGTACAATTGCTAAAGATGGCAGATTCTCATATCGACCAATAGGAAGTTCTATCTGCTTCAACACGGTTTGACACAAATCAGCTGTTCAGATGAAAACGCAAAATGGAGGAGGATGATCAGACCGGACAGCATGGTTTTCGGACACCTAGAATGGATTTTACCTATAATCGTCGTGCTCTTCCGATCTTTATAAACCGTATACCATACCTACACAGATCAGTCGCATAGGTATCGCTCTTGTGGATTAGCGATAGAGGCCGTAGAAGTAGTAGGTAGATCGGGGGATGCCCAAAAAAGAAGAGAGTATATCAAACAGCCTTGGGTAGTGATGCAACATTTACATCCAGATACTATACATTGGCCACAAAAATTAATGTCTAGGCTTGAGAAACGTGATAAGGCCAAGTTTTGTCAATTTCCCAAGGAACATGGTCATTACACGAAAAACTGCTATCAGTTGAGGAGGGAGTTTGACAAACTGGTAGCGGAAGAGAAGTTGCCTAAACTTATGGAAGGGGAAAATTTGCCGGAAAAGGGGAGCAGCAACTGCGGACAAGAGTTATTCATGTTATCGCATGAGAAACTGCCACGGGGGTGATTCAGTAAATAGCAAGAAAGCTTATTTTCGAACACTGCAGGTGAACAATATCTCAACCGCTACTCATTTTACACAGCCTATCATTTTTTATGATAGCTACTTGAAGGGGACTGTGCTACCCCACGATGATGCTTTGGTTATAACTGGAGATATTGCCAATTTTGATGTGAAATAGGTCCTGGTTGACACGGGAAGTGCAGCCAACATTTTAAGCTGGGAAGCCTTCAAGGGTTTAAAGGTGTTGGAGCGATTACTGAAACCAATCTCTATACTGCTACAAGGCTTTGGAGGATCAATTGTGGAACTTGAAGAAACGATAAAACCCATTGTGGTGTTAGGAAAAGGCCCAACAACGGTGATATTGAATACCTAATTCGTTGTAATACGTGCTTTAATGGCTTACAATGCCATTTATGGAAGACCTTTGCTGAATACTATGGGAGCGATTGTATCCACTCAGTACTAAGTCATGAAATTTTCTACTAACAAAGGCGTTGGTATAGTGCGAGGCGATCAACTCCTATCCCCGAGGTGTTACACGGATAGTGTGAAGGGAAAGCCTGTATACGAGATTAGTCAGACAGAAAAGAAGTTTGAAGATCACTTTGAGGCGGCTGATGAAATCGAGGACGTTGAAGTTACCAATGGCAAAATTTTCAAGATCGAAAAGATGCTTTCTGCAGAAGAAAAGGTACAACTTATTGGCTTTCTAAAAAATAATTTAGATGTATCTGCGTAGTCTACAGATGATTTGGAAGGGCTAGATAGAGAGATTGCACAGCATTCGCTTAAAATTGACCCATCGTGAAAACCCGTTAAGCAGAAATAACGACATTTCGACCTAGATAGACAACAGGTGATCAAAGAGGAGATGGCCAAGTTATTGAAGGAAGGGTTTATCATGGAGGCTATGTATCCAGAATGGGTCACTAATGTAGTGCTGGTTAAAAAAGCGAATGGAAAATGGTGAATGTGCATGGACTTCACGGATCTCAATAAGGCGTGCCCCAAGGACTCATACCCACTACCCCGAATTGATGCACTGATTAATGCAACCGCTGGAAAGAAAAGGTTTAGCTTTTTAGACATATTCTTTGGATACCATCAAATCAAGATGGTAGAACGCGATGAGAAGAAAACGTCATTCATCACTGAAGTGTGAACATTCTATTACACAGCCATGCCTTTTGGTCTGAAGAACGCAGGAGCCACTTATCAGTGCATGATTAATAAAGTATTCGAGAATCTAATTGGGAAAAATATGCAAGCCTATGCAGACGACATGGTAGTTTACAGCGATCAAGAGTCTGCACATTTGAGGATTTAGAGCAGGTGTTTAACACAGTTAGGGCTGATAGGATTAATTTCAACCCAGAAAAATGCAATTTGGAACTTCAGGGGGCAAATTCTTAGGATATATGATTAGCTAGAGAGGTATCGAGGTAAATCCAAATAAAATCAAGGCTATTATGAAGTTGGGAATTCCAAAAAGCTTGAATGACGTACAAAGATTAACATGGAGGTTAGCAGCATTGAAGATCTTCTTGTCACGCATGGCTGATAAGTGCTATACGTTGTTTAGATTTTTGCGAAAGACCGACTTGTTTGATTGGTCATATAAATGTGATAAGACATTGGTGCAATTAAAAACCGATTTGTAAAAGCCACCTTATTAACAAGGCTGCAGCAAGGCGATTCCCTAAGATTATATCTAGCGGTGTCCAATGTTGCGGTATGTTCAGTATTGATGTGATTGGAGGGTTCTGTGGAGAAACTTGTATATTACATTAGCCATATTTTGAAAGACGTAGAAAAATGACATACCTTGCTGGGACAGGCTGTGTTTGGAATCATTATCACAGCGCGAAGGTTGGGGCCTTATTTTCAAGCATACTCTATAAAAGTACGAACTAATTTTCCTCTCAAATATATGTTGAATCGTCCAGAAATTTCATGCAGGATGATGAAGTGGGCGGTGGAATTAGGGGAGTATGATATTGAATATAAAGCGAAGGAAGCAATTAATGTACAAGCCTTGGCCGATTTCGTTGTGGAATTAACACCGCAAAATGTCTTGGAAGAGAATTGTACTTGGAAAAAGCATGTAGATGGGTCGTCAGGGAAGGAAAGATCTGGTATCAGTGTTATTTTGGAGAACACACAGGGAAACCGTTTTGAATACGTTGTAAAGATTGATTTCCTGGCAACTAATAATGAGGCCGAGTATGAAGCATTGATATACAGATTGCAGCTAGCATTGGTGAAAAGGGGAAAGCTTGGCATGCTTTCAGCGATTCTCAACTCGTAGTACATCAGATCTAGTATGATTTTGAGGTACGAGATGAGCGGATGATGAAATACTATGTGAAAGTAAAAGAGCTGCTTCAAGGTTTCCAATGTTGGAAAATTCAAAAAATTTCTAGAGAGGAAAATTGTAAAGCGAATCTTTTGTCAAATGAAATGCTGAAGGAAAATAAGCGAAAGCGCAAACCGACAATTACTGTGATGGAAGAATCGTCGCTCGTAGGGATCTTCAAAGAAGGAGAGATCATCAAAGATGATAATGATCCTTGGACGAAGATATAAAGACATACTTAGTGGAAGGAAAAGTACCAGCGGATGCAGTGGAGGCTAAGCGACTGAGAATGCAGGCAGCTGGATTCACCATTATTAATGATGACTTATATAAGCCGGGAGTCACAATGCCTTCCTTAAGTGTGTATCAACAAAGAAAGTGGATGATATTTTGCAAGTGATTCATGCAGCAGTATGTAAAAATCACTTACGAGGAAACGCCCTGGCATATAAGGTATTGCGTCAAGGATACTTCTGAATGGGAATGAAGGAACAAGCGAACATTCTTGTTAAAAGATATAGGATATGTCAGCGGAATGCGCATATGATTTGGGCACTTGGATTTGTACAAACACCCATCATGGGGATTTGTCCATTTTACAATGTGAGGTGGATATTTTAGGACCATTTCCGGAGGCATCGCGGCAGCGAAAGTTTCTAATCATGGAAATTGATTATTTTACTAAATGGGTTGAGGCAGAACCTCTGGCTATGAGTACTGAACAGAAAGTGAAAAGTTTTATATAGAGAAATGTGATATGTGTCGATTTGGGATAGATCTAGGGCCATCGTTTCAGATACTGGAAGACAATTTGATTGACGTGCATTCCAAGCCTTTTGCAATAGCTACGTGATTGAATTAAGGAAAACGTTTGTTGCACACCCGCAAGCGAATGGACAAGTAGAAGTGATGAATCGCATTATCCTGTGGGACTTACGTATGCAATTACAGTGATCTGGAGGGCCATGGGTAGAGGAAATTTCCAATGTGATATGGGATCATCATACAACACCCAAGCAAAGTACAGGCGAAACTCCTTTTAGGTTATGTTTTCGGTTGGAGGCTGTTACGCCAATCGAGATACTGGAGAAGAGTCCCATAATATTATTTTCAATCATGGGAGAGGGCGAAGACAAGGCTTAATTAGATCTTTTGAATGAAGACCGTGAGAAGGCATTTTGAATGATAAAGAAAATGAAGATACATGAAGTTGCTAAATTCAATCAAAGAATTAAGGAGAGATGTTTTCAACTAGAGACCTGGTTTTGAGAAACGTGGTAGCTGCTGGTCATATTCTGGGAAAATTAGAGGAAAGCTAGGATAGACCATATAGGGTGGTACAGGAAGTAAGAAAAGATTCATATAGTTTAAAAACGATGGATGATAAAGCGTATCTCGGTCCTAGAATGTAGCGATTTGAGAATATTCTATGTCTAAAGTAAATGTTGTGACAATTATATTTTATCTTTAATTTATGCGATTGATGACCGTTATCATATTCCACTAATGTTTTTGAGAATTACATAACAAGCAGAGGCTATCGCAGGAAAAAAAAAGTCTGCAGAATGGAAGGAGGAGCAAGATGGGAGAATGATCACGGTATCTCCCTAACTAATTCATAAATGTTATATAATGCTTACCGCTATTATTTGTATGATTCATTGATATTGCCATTGAAAAAGGAAGAAAGAGCATAAGTAAGGAATGGTGGTGTATTTCCTCGTAAGGCAGAATAGAAAGGACCATTGTACAACTGCGATAAATGTGGTTAATTGCTTAGTTTTAAATATTTTAATAGGAAGCTGAATGTTTGAGAATCTTTTTGCTAAAAAAAGTTCAATATTTTGCAAGATCCATAGTTGTTGTGAAAGATAGAAGAGAGCGATTAAGTTCAGATATTTGACCAATTGAGAATTTTTGAATGATAGTATTTTGTTTTACTGTTTCAAGTGTTTATTCTTTTGTTGATAGTGTCAAATGTCTTGTTTTTACAGATGTTTCATTTTGTTATAGCCGATGAAAGAGATGGTGAAAGTAACATCTCAGAACAATTACGTACTGTTATTCTTGCGTACAGTTATTCTAGAATAAATGAAATTGTTTAACTTTGATGTTATTATTGTTACAATGACACTGTTATCTAAGGCGTTCACCCAGAGCGCAATTTTAAGATGTTCACCCAGAATGCAATTGTAAGATGTTCATCCAGAACGCAAAAGAAAGACGTTCGCCCAGAATGTCATTGTAAGACGTTCGCCCAGAACGCAGACTAAAGACATTAGCCCAGAACGCGATTTTAATACGTTCATCAAGAACGCGATTGTAAGACGTTCGCCCAGAACGCGATTGTAAGGCGTTCGCCAAGAACATGATTGTTAGATGTTCACCCAGAACAAAAACTAAAGATGTTCTCCCAGAACGCGATTGTAAGACATTCGCCCAGAACGCAATTATAAGACCCTCGCCCAGAACGCGATTGTAGAACCTCCTGCACCCATAACGCAATTTTAAAACGTTCACTCATAATGAAATTTTAGGACATTCGACCAGAACACGATTGTAAGATGTTCACCTAAAACCCAAACTAAAGACGTTTGCTAGAACGCAATTTTAAGACGTTCAACCAAAACGCAATTTAAAGATGTTCGAAGAGTGAGATGCCAAGTTCTTCTGGAAAAGTATAATAAATCAGCTGATATTGATTTATTTAGAGTATAAGCATGCGGTGAAATCAAAGATTGAGAAATGTGTCATACGCTTGCAAAATAAGGCATTGAGGTAATTGAGCAAAAGATAGTCAAAATAGTTATGAGAAGGCAGTAAACTTAATCAGAATCCTCCATAACTTCTTTGATTTCTTCTTCCTCTTTGTCGCTGGAGAAGGCATCGTCTCTAGCGGAGTAAGGAATCCTATCAGTGTAGGGATTGTCTCCTTGAGACTCCAGCCACTCTTTTACTGCTTTCATGCCCATCCCATGTCCTACAACCACACCGCCATTTTTTATACTTTTAAACTAGGCAGATTGTTTAAAATCACGGATAGTTTTTAGTGGCAAGGCGTGCGCCAGTTTGCTATTACTTGCCTTTTCTTGGCAAGAACAGCTTCCTTATCAGCGATTTCTTTACTTTTGGTTGTGATTGTCACATTTGGCAACGATCATTGCATCCTTCATTGCAAAGAGCTCATCCTTACTGTTTAGAGCCACTTCTTTGTCATTAACCAGCTTGGTGACCTAACTTAAAGACTGGCGAAGGGATTTCTGTGCAACTTTAGCGGATTTCTGCTCAGCTTTGGCTTCTTTATACTTAGTTGTCATTTCTGCCAGCGCAGTCTTTGCAGCGGAGAGTTGAACTTCTTGGCTCTTGAGAGTCTTCGTCTAATCGTGATCAGATTGGTAAAGTTGTTATCTTTCAATGCGAAACTTTTCACGCTCTTTCTGAAGTGACTTACAGTGAGTTTGGCATCGTCCTTTACTTTTTTGAACAACAGATAAAATCTAAAAATAGCAAATACACTGAATTACAATGATGAAATAGATACAGCCAATAAAGCAATAAGTGAACATAGAAATAAGACTTACTATACGGATACCAAATGAGACGTCTTTCTCCAAGGCTAGACCGTTCTGGACATCTATGAACTTATCCTAGTTTGGATCACTTGGAATTAGGTTGGTAGCGATAAAAACAACGATCAAACGGGTAAGAGTAACCTGGAAAGAAGTGTCTAAGGAAACGTCCACATTAACATTAGATGAAGGGGGAGAAGGATCAGATGATGCAATAGAATTGCCTTTCCGTCTAAGAGGCATTTTATCCTGTTTTGGAGCGTCTAAGTCAACAACTGAAGCAGTTTCAGAAATAGTAGCTGGAATTGAAGGAGCAGTTGTGGATCCAATAAGCGTAACCAAAGAAGCGGGAGATTGCTGGCCAAGAGAGAAACTGCTAAAGGACAAGTAAGGGTCGTCATCATTTCCATTATTGATAAAGGTATAAAAAACATCGGGTGCATATTACGAATATCGTTCATAGGAAAAGGAGAAGAATCAGTGAAAGAAGTACCTGTGGATACTTGATTAGTTAGAGGAAGTGAAGAGTTGTGAGTGCGGAATGGAGAAAAAGATACGAGAGTTTTCTAATCATTGAAGGGGAGATTTTCAGATGGCAATTGTTGATCTCTGTGAGAACGATTTTGAGAATGTGGCTATTGGTCGTGATAAGGACAATTTTCAGAAATAGTCCTTTAAAGGGAAGAAGTCGCGGTGGATTCATGAACGTCTTGGGTAGATGGTTGAGTTGAAGACTGAGCAACCGAAGATTGAGAGGCTGAGGCTTCTTAACGATTCCTCTTTTTGGAGCGTTTTTCTCTTCTTTGTGCCTTCAACTGAGCGATATAGGCACCATTAAATCCTTTTTGACTCATATCTACAAAGAAATTTATATAAATGATAAATTAATAGAGCAATGATTTTAAGTACTATAGTGTAAGAAAATAAAACATCTTACGAAGGGGCCATTCGAGACCCACTACCACGATATTCCTATCGTTCAAGAGCTCTCTGGCCTTCTCTGTACATGGTATGTTTGCTAGGGCTTTTATAGAGGCTTTGTCAGACTCAGTTTATTCAAGAGAAACGTTAAAATATTGGAAGGGAGGAGATCTCCAAGTTTTCACAAAATCAAAAGTTTGGCCCTCCAGGGGTTTTACGAAGAAAAACCTTCTACACTACCCACTAACTGATTCAGGGTTACTTAGAGAGTTTAGTCTGGAATCCTTGGACTGCTTATGAGCGAAGAGACATAACTATCGCTATTTTTGGCTTTCCTTAATACAAAGTAATTACGAAAAACGTTAATAGATGGGGCGATATTATTTCTCAGACATATAATGAGATACATGTTGATGCAACGCCAGGCATTCGGGCATATCTGGCTAGGGGCAAGTTGTCCCACAAACAATAACTCTGAAATAAAGGGATGAATGGGAAATCTTAAACCAGCTTGAATGTAGTCCGAATATATCGCTACTTCACGATCACGGGCTGACCCAATTGTCTGCTCTTTTCTGGGGTAAGGTAAGTGAAAGGGAAATGAGGATGAAAAAAAGGAAGATAATACTTTAACAAAAATTTCTTTAAGTTTAAAAGCTTAGGATCATGGAAATAGCTTGCATCTAAAGGAAAATCCCTAATGGGTCTATCCTCAGAAGGGTTTGCAGAGGAAGAAGTTTCGATAGTTTTGTGTTTTTTGCAAGATTTCTCACTAGGAGGTTTCTTGGCAGTCTTTTTAGTTGTCAAAATGAGTGAATAAGATAAAGGAAGGACAACTAAAAGAAAACCTGAGACTCTAGGAAGGAATAGTCTGAAGAGCGCGGAAGATGAACATGCAAAAGAACAACCCTGAAAAACCCTGAAAAACAAAAACAGTAAAATTCGCAGCCCAAATAGAATGATATGCGAAATCGAAAGAAAAAAAGCCTAAAACAAAGATTAGCAACTCGAATCAAAGACATGTGCAGGGAAAATTAAATCCTCAATAGCATTATTGTGCGAACTTAAGGGTTAGCGTTTACCTGTAGATGCGAGAAAGGGAAAATCCAAAACTTCGGTAACTAGTTATTCATATTCCAAGTTGGGAGATAAGAGATAATCTAAAAAGTTAGGACCTCCAGAAAACATGTCGAATATTGAAATTTTGCCACTACTGCCAGAAGAAGAGTTGAAAGTGTACATTGAAAATTAAGATATAGGAGGTTCAGGAGGAAGGGGATAGAGCATCTCGATTTCTGTGACCAGGAAAGAATATCAAAGGAAAGGTATTTTAGTCTTTTAAACTCCACTTTAAATCATTTCATTCATAATAAAATAGACATGTGGTGACATACAATATTCACCTAAAGAGCACAGTATCAGGTAAGGTTCTTGTACTTGTTGTCACTCTCTTCAGAAACACTAAAAGCATTTTTGATGAAAGTGAGAGAGCTTATGATTATAGAATCAATATTCTAACATAATTCAAAGGATGATATAAAGAAGCACTCGGAAAATAAAAAAAGAAAATGATAGGTAATCGCTAAAAATGGTAACATAAAAGAAAACAATAAACGGAATCGCGATATAGACGGATAGAATGATTGCAACGCAAACGATAGGCAAAAGATTAGGACATATAAAAGATAAATCCGCTAACATAGAAACTTATTCCTATAATACCCCACCATTTCTCAAATTTAACTAACTTTTCTCATTTTCACACTTCACCTAAAATCTGATAGTTCCAAAACTCTCTCCAAGTTCAAAGACTAGATCGGAAGATACAATTAAAAGTCAATTCAATTTCTTCTTGTTTCAAATTCAATTTGAATCAAAATATATTAACCATTGTTTCTTAATCTGTACGAAAATAACTATTGTACTATCTTTATGAGATGGAGAGAGTGTTACTCTTTCTTTCTTTCTTTTTCTATGCAAACCTTTCTCTATTGACTTAATTACATACTGTTGATTTTTTTTAAAGCTACATAATAATGTTGAGTTAATTGGGTGATTTAATTACAATTAAATTGAAGCTTAATAACCTAATTAATGGCCGTTGAAAATTCAATAATAAATTTGAAGAAATTATAATGAGGAGAATGGTAGAATGTGTATTAGAAATGTAAACAAATGTTTTAAATAAGTGGTTATAATTGAGCAATTATCAAAACAAATATCAAATTAATGGTATGTAAAATAATAATTTGGGAGAATAATGAGAATCAAACAATCACTTAGTCACCTCACAATTGGTATGTCCTCGCCTTTTCCTTTTTGAGAAATTCTATAGTTTCCACAAGTTTTTGTTATGAAAAGTACAACTACAAACTATATTATAGTAGGATAATCACGCCTTGCTCAGTTGGCATGGTTGAGACGGATCCTTAAAATCCCAAATTCAATTCCCGCCAACCTTAAAGTTATGTGAGTTTTTCCAACTATTATACTTATTTGTATATTTTACTTTGAATTGAATTTCACTATATGTAAATCTATACATATTTGTAACACTTATATTGCATATTATATTTGTACTTAAGAAAAAAAAACACTTTAGTTAATACATATTTGTAACACTTAAATTGCATATTATATTTGTACTTAAAAAAAAATGAAGCTCCATAAAATGTAGATGCTCTGAGGAGCTTTGACCCTATGTGGGAGTACATAACAAAAAAGGAAAAAAAAAAAAAGAGTATAATATAAGAAGCCAATGGAGAAATTAATCGTCTTCTTTGGGTTCATTAATTTCCAATAAAGATATTGGGGTTCCTTTAAAAATAGGATAATAATAATAATAATAAATGTAATATTATAAACATTTGATTTTTTTTTCTAATTACATTTCACTTCCGTCAAAAATCTTTAATCGCATGCATCCATCGAGAATTACTAGTTAACAGTCCGGCACAACCACTGAATATTCTTTCTATCGAAACTTTCCTACGAATTTCCATCTGTAGGAAGTTTCCAACATATTATTATTATTATTATTATTATTATTATTATTATTATTATTATTATTATTATTTTGTGCTAATATGTTTGGTTTTAGAAATAACAATTATTCTTGGAAAGTCAATGAAGCTCGGAAACATGACCAAATTTAAACTTGGGAGAAAAGGAAGGAAAATAAAAATAAAAATAAAAAATCAATGTGAAAATTTGTTTTGAGGTTCATTAATTTCCATGAATGAATGGATAATAGTGTTTGATTGACTAAAATGGAGTAAAAATGTGAAAACTATTAAAAAGAAAGAATTTTGACCTCATATTCACTGTAGTGTTTAAAAATTTTCTAATTACAACATCCACTATGTGTTAAAAAAATTATTAACCATGAGTATGATACTGTCATTGAACAAAGTTTTGGTACTTTAGAAGTATCATACTTGCCATACTTGCAAAACAAAAAATTGACATGCAGATTCACGAGACTCAATTTATTGTTAAATTTAGTGTCATGATCAAACACACCTGTGGTTCTTAATTAGCTAGGAGTACTAGAATATACCAATAAATTGAAAACATTTTTAAATATGGAATCATTAGATAATAATGTATATTGTTTCAACATCAAATACCAATAATTCTTTTACATGGCAAACATTTTCACCTTAGGTTAAAAGAAAAAGTGAAAATTTTCCTTAAAATCAACAAAAATGAATTTCCATGAGATAAGAAAACATTTTTCTTTGAGAAAATAAATTTTAATTCCTTTTCCACCTCTAATCAAACGCCTAATAATATGATAATGTATATTAGTATTTGAAATGTTTGTCATTTGATAAGAATTTATCATTTGATATAACAAGATTTTCACTCGTGTATTGCACAGGAAAAATAAATATCAATTATTTAAAACGATCTATATTATGAAATTTTATATATATATTTTTATGTTGAAATTTTGTAATATTATATTATCCAATAAAGAATAATTAATTTTTAATATTAACCAAATAATAATATAATTTTGTTCTTGTCATGTTAATGTAACTAGACTTCTCACCCGTACATCGCATGGGAATAACAACGGCAATAAAAAATTTCAATGGTAACATATACAAATAAAAGTAGTTAGTTTCCATCAAACATACATTTAAAAAAACAATTTAGAAACATGCAAAAAAATTGGCAGGAATGGGCATGAAACTAACTACACCATCTTCATGAGTAAAATATATTTTAAAATAAAGTCATGAAATTACTTTCGTTGTATCATAAATAATCGCTTAAAAAGTGCATGAAATGAGCTAAATATTGTATTTCAATTATTTTAATATTTAAATTTAAAACTAAACTATTGTAGAGACTAATGGAATCAAATCATGAGAACCCTAGAGTATTTATACAATATATCAAATTAGCATAAACAGATTGACTACAAACTTAGAAGAAGTTGGAGCAGGTACAATAACCCTCAAGAACTAGGAACATGACCAGCTGTTTTTCCATTTCCCAGAACTCCTCATTTAGAACCCAAAGAAGCATATCCAAAATTTTCAACAAAATTGGAAGACCAACATGTATCTGTAGAATAGTAGAAGACTTCGATTAATCTTGAGTGTCCTCTATGTCTGTAAATCTCTGAATAATAGTGATGAAAATTTTCAACATTAATGAAAAATAGATATTACATTCTTCATTATCTAACATATACAATTGACCAATACATGAAATTTCTATCAGTCCGTTTATAGGAATATGTAACAATGAGTTTACAATTCTGAAACTATTTTGTTACATAAAAGATGCTAATGTGACTTTCACTTTCAAGTTATAATGAGAAGTGCAAGAAGTCACATATATATTCTGAAAATAAGAAATACTAAAAAAAACCAACGCATCACGGATTGAATTTATATCCCGTCTAATATTGTTTCCCAATATAATTTAAACCAAATATCCTTCATTAGTGATTGTGATCTTTAGACTTTAGATTGCTTTCGCATGACTAAAATGTTCTATTCCATTAATATACTTGATGCAAAATGAAATGCATTTTTCTATTATTAATAAGTGCCACAATTAAGTTCTACAACCTTATAAATAATTCTTTGTATTTGTAAGGTCTTTACTTCACTGTTTGCAACTCACATAAAAAGGTACCTATAACCCACCCAATGCAATGAGAAAGGAGTTTTACCTTTTCTTTCAAGGAGCTTCTTCTTCAGAAAGTGGCAACAGAAATAGCCTAGTGACACGACAATGTTCAACAAATTGGGCATTGAGAAGTCTACTAAAGCTTTATTGCTTTCTTTGTTCTAGAAGAGTCAATCTTAATCTCTTATTCTGTTTCAAGAGAAAAAGAATATTGCATCAAATCATCAGTATTTAGGAAAAGATCAAAATATGAACGACTTTATTAAATTTTAACGTGCAGAGTGACGAAGTGCTCAATCTCAACCCTTTGTTTCTTAAAAAATAGATAGATAACCACTGAAATAAACACTAAACCAACAACACAATGGATAACCATTGAAATAGATATAGAATAGAAGGAGAAAATTACAGTTTGCATTCTCTATTCCTAAGTTGTACCCATTGCAACCTCCTCAAGTGCCATTATTGACAAAAATATTCCATCCAAATGTACATTTCTAATATATGTGAAATCAAAAACATCTTATTTATAGCTTTTCTATAGTTCTTGTTCACAAATTTAACCATTTTAGTGGGTTTTTCTCATTTTTATTCCAAAATCAGTAGCTTTATGGAGTACCCTTTTTCATATGGAGTAAAATAAATTTGAGAGACTCAAATGATTACTAAATTGAAAAGTATATGAAGATTGCTGATAACTCAATTATATATAGATCATATGGTTAACAACTTAACGTCATATTTCTTGTACTTCTATACTACACAAGTTGTGTTTTCATTTGCTTATTTGACAAAACTATAAATTGCTACTGTAGAGAAGAATAGCCTATCATTGAGAGAGCAACGAAGCTAAAAAAAAAATAATCAAAGAATCAAGGTTACAAGTTACCATCAGATTGGAAGTACATGGTAGGAAATCCTTGAATGCCAAATGCGTCAATTGGGATATCATTGGAATAAACTTCCTACAAATAGATACCAGATATTTATATTGGAAAATAATTTCCTTGTTAAGGATCAGCAAAACGCATGGTAAAATTACAAAGAAAATTACCAGTAACCTGTATACATAAGGTAAATTCAAAACCAACAATTTGTATACAAAAAATCAATATTTTCTCATTGAAACACATCAAAACAAAATTTTGGATACGTCGGAAAGTTCTAAATTCCACAGTGTATTCCATCAAGTCTAATACAACTTGAAGATCCACTAACAACATGGCACCGCAAATGTCGTACTTGATCAAAACCCTAAAATTTAAAGGCAATGAAATTGATCACTAGAGCACTAAAAAAAATCAAAATGAAAAAGTGGATAAGAAAGAATAATATAGGCTGATCTACTTAATTGGATAAAAAATTACAAACAGATATTTGATTCAAAACACAGTAAAACACGAAAAAAAATCAAAAAATAAAAAAATAATAATAGAGAAGAATAAAGGATGATTTAACATTGTTATTGCTATATGAAGAATTCATAAAAAAATATTCAGATCTTCGATTCAAAATTTGATGAGAAGATAATGAAAATCGTCACAAAGAGAAAATGGGATTTGATGGTAGGATAACGGAGATACAACCAAAGAGAGAAAATGGAATGCCAAAGATAAAATCAGAAACTGGAAATCAAAAACAATGAAAAGAAAAGACAGAGTGACGTCAGCAGTAATCTTATAAAGCCAGACCAATAGGGGGAAAAATCATGTTAGACAAACTTCTCTTATTATTAATATATAGATTATAATTTACAGTAAAATTTAACTCTATTGCTATTGTTAACGCAAATAAATATTATTTTATTTTTTTGCACTAATTAAGATAAATGACACTGTCCGAAATAGTTACTAGTTAAACGGTGTTACGTATTTTGAAAATATTTTTTGTTTAAAACCAATAGAGTGAGATAGTATGAAGATGATATAAATTAATAATATATAAAAGAGCCATATATCTATTTGTTTAAGAAAAAGTAGTCATAATTATTAAGAAAAATCATAATAATAAAACTAATTAATAGAGGGAAAAATTAAGAAAAAATTACAATCATAATTTTTAATTAACCTAAACTAATGATAAATATATGTTTAAATATTTAATTTAATTAAGACAAATCATAAAAAATAAAAGTTCCAAAAAAACTTATTATTCGAAAAACATGGGTTATCAAATAAGTTCTTCATTCATATTAATTTCTATTGTTTTATTATTATTATTCGATGAACATTATTTATCAATTAAGTTTCTTATTCATATTAATTCTCATTGTTTTATGAATTATAAACTACAATTTTTTTGCTAAAAAAATTATAAACTACAAATATTTTAGTAATATGGACACTTATCCATTATTATATAATCAAATTTATCCATAATTTAAATAATTAAACGATGATAAACACCTATCAGTTATTAAATTGAGTAGTGGATCTTATTTGAAAAAATTGGATGAATAAAGTGAAAGAGAATAAAATTTTTTAAAAAATTGAAAAATTCAGAATACCGCACAAGTTACCATAATAGGAAACAAAATGTCGAAAAAGACCTTACTAATAGATTTTTTGGCGGGTTGTACTGCAGACTAATTTCCTTATATATATATGTATATAGATGACAAAATGATTTTAATTATAATAATAATAATAATAAAGTAAAATGGAAGTTTCTCAAAAAATTAAAAAAAAAGAGGGGAAATAGAAAATGATTATTAACATGCGACCCTGGATTGCTTTATTTTGACAGTTTATTGTTTGGAATTTAGGTCAATTTCCTGATTATGCACGCACGACTGTTGACAGAATTTAATGAATTAAGAAAAATAGAAAAACTGAAAACAAATTTAACGGATTGTCAAAAATTTTCACTATATGATTGCGTTCAATATAGCCATATAGAATTTTACACACCAATGCACAACCTAAGCATTACTAGGTAAAATAAACCCGAACTTTACTGTACATAATTTTCTATCTTTTGCATAAATTCACTAATAGTTACAAGAAAACTTTCAAAATGTTAAACTCACAATTTTTTTTCTTCTCAAATAATGTCTTACATGTATGACGTCACACAAAGAGAAGACAAAAGACATCAGGAACAACCACCAAACTTGAGAAGTGCTTGAGATGAAAAAACTAAGGGCATGATCTGCTTATATATTTTGAATTTATTTTGAGTCTTGTCTTTCAAGAGTAAATATTAAGTAAAAGAATGATTTATTTTCCTTGTTTTGATCATTTTCAAATTTTGTCCACGATTTACAAAATGTCGTTTTGTCATTTTGAGCTTTTCAGTTTAAAATTTTGAAAATGCTCAAAACAAAGAAAATGAAATCCTTCTTTTTACTTAATATTTACTTTTGAAAGACAAGACTCAAAATGAATTTAAACAATATAAACAGAACAGACCCTACGAGCCCAGGGAGTTGTTGCCGTGAAAGAGCTTCGATTGTAAATTCTATAGGAGGAAAACTTTGGGAGCCAATTTTCTTGATGAACATGATGAACTTTGTTTTCTCTTTACAAAGACGTGGAGACGTGAGTTAAGAGGTAAAAAATTGTTGAGCTTAGTACCCCGAAAGTTTTTTGGTAACTCTTTGTGGAATTGTTCAAATGGTAGAAAATGGGTAATAAAGCTCGGTTTATTTTTTCTTATAATACTAGTGAAATTTTAAATGGTTGTAAAGACTTAATAACATAGTCAAATGTCTGTGTGTCAAATTTGTCTCCAATTATATATAGGAATAGTGATCACACAGATGAAATTAGGTAATTGGCCTAAATTCCCAATGCTGTAAGATCATAAAAGAATTATCAAATAAATCTAAACTCAACAAGAATTTGATAGACAAAAAACCTTTGCGGTTTTTTCACAATAGCAAATTCAACTACTGAGAAATAAACTAGAGGCTGAACTAGATAGACACGACCCAAATTTTTTCTGTGCGTTGCGTCCATTATTATTGTGTTATGCTTAAAAATGGTGTAATAATAATTCAATTATATTATCGTGTTTCCTTAGAACAAAGATGAGAATTTCATTTTCCTTTTGGGATTAAAAAAACTGTAAAGAGGGAGAGTGGTTCCAACTTCCTAACCTATTCCAACCCAACAAAACGTACGTCTTTCCCGGAAAAAAATCCAGTACTTGATGGAGTACTAAACTCGGTGCTGCTGACCAATCAAGGAGCTGCATATGGATTCAAAGGGCCCAATTTATTATTTAATTTAGGCTTTAAATCTCACATGTGAGTCCCTGATTAGTCAGAAGTACCGGGAGTACTGGATTTTTTTCCCATCTTTCCCCTTGTCTGTCTACTGTTTTTACACACACAACACAAATTAGTGGGTTAAATTTTGCTACTTTTTCTATCCCAAATTTATAGTTTGTTTTTTTTAATTAAAAAAAGGTAATAGGGATTGCAAGTGACAGAATCATATTGTATTTTATATATTCAGTGTTAAAATATAAAAAGAAGAGCAATTTACATATGTGAACAACTAAATGATACTACTTGTTACTTGACATCAGACAGATTTGTTCGTATCAGATGTCATGTCATATATTTTAGTATAATGTAGGAGTAATTCTTCCGATCTCAATAAATTAAAGTGACGTACATGTTTTTGTTATTAGTTCAAAGTTCAAACTAACTAATATAAATCAGAAATTGACTAGTGATGTATAAATCTTTCCAGGCTTCCATCCAGCAGGAATGACATCGTTGGCCACAGTACTCTTTCCAGAGTCACTGGTCAATTTAATGGAGAATGGAGCTTCCAATGGATTTCCTGAACTGAGTTTCCACACAGAACCCCAGGACTGTTGCACGAGAAGCCATGATCCCGAGTCCGATTCTTTTAGCTCAACTGCTGCGAGCTCACCGTCCCTGTTTACATGCTCGATCATAGTAGTAAAATAGTAAGCACTCGAGCCCTTGTCCACGTGAAAGCTCAGTCGTACTCCAGGATACTTGTACTCCACCCCAAGAATCAGTGGGATAAATCCAAGGGCGGATCTAGGATTTATTAGGTTGGGGGCTTTAAAAAAAAATTTTTCTTGCGGTAGGTTTTGCCCAGATAAGAAAAACAAATATGACAATAACGGGAATTTAGCAAACTTTATATCAATATATAAATCTAGTCACTAATTAAGAGAAAAGACAAAGAGCAAGACATATTATCAAAAATGTGAAACATGAAAATCTTACATATATTACTTTAGTCGAATTCTACGATTCCCCAAAAGATCAAATTTGTCAATAAGCAGGTCTATATCAAGAGCATGAGCAATCTCCCTCTCAATGTAGATAACCATGGTATTTGCAGAGAGTCATTCTTCATTTTATTGCGAACGGATGTCATGAAAATATACTCTTTCCATAGAAAATTAAACAGAAAGCCCTAATTCATAAACTCATCACGTAGCGAAAAAAATATAAAATTCATATTTCAATTTAACTACCTAAACAATTAAACACAAATCATTCCATAGAAAATAGAATCATAAGTTCCAAATAAGTATTAAAAAAAGGAGAAAACTGACAATATTGTCAAGCAATCACATAGAACAAGTGAAGAGTTAGAGTCGTGTTTTTGTACCCAATTTGAATTCTTGTCAAGCAATCGTAAGAACTAAGAAGTTGAACTATATGTAAGAATTTGAATATTCTTTAATTCACATCTTGAAGTTGAACTGAATCCGATTTAATTCACATATTGGGCCGAAATTTACATCTTTATTTATCTCTTGGGCCGGAATTTGCCTTTTTTCCCAAAAAAATTAGGTGGCTGGTCTTGGGCCGAAATTTAATTTTTTCCCTAAAAAAATAGGTGGGCTGGCCAATGGGCTGGATCTGCCCCCTGGATAAATCCCAAATTGAAAGATTATAAATTGATTAAGTTTGGGTTACTTCTCTTAAGACCTTTCCACAAGTCTTAATAGTATATACCACACATCCAATATTGTATTTCTCACATCCTGTATTTCTGAGTTGATCAGCTCGGCCGGGAATTGCCATTGCTCCAAAGGAAGTGCCACCTAAATCAAACACAACTGATTCGGTGTCAGAACCTGGGCACCCATCTGTTATAACTAGAGTCACCGGCTTCCCTGAACATGTGGCATTTTCTATACATTTCACCTATATATTAACAGTTTAAAGAACAAATCTCTATAATATGAAGTATCCAAAAGAATGTGTATGATATATAATAATACACCTGATAACAAGCTCCACAACTTTTGCCTGATTTGAATAGTGAAGCAGAAGTAGCAGTTATTAAGGAAGAAAATGGTGTTCTCCCCACTGCATCTCCACTTCCACAAGCCCCTCCTTAACTTGCACAAAGTGGACAATGAAGCATATTAGGCGTAGTACGGCGAATTTATATAACGTTTCTAGCACTTCAACGTTTGAATAGCTTGGTAGATTAAAAATAAAGCACTGACACTTGTACATAGTTAGCTGGAATGTTTTAGTTTTCATGATATGAGAGATTAGTTATCTTTTTCTGTGGTTTGGATTAATGTTCATGATGATTGAATTACCATCGCTTCCTACGCCATTACGGCTTCCGTACCAGCTAACTTGGGCCGGTGACAAGACAAAACCAGACTGAAGTTTTGACTCGTCAAGAAGTTCGGAGTTGAAGCAAGAACCCAAGTTTGTTACAAGAGAAAACAAAGCCAAATATGTGAAGAAAGAGTTGAACAAATTAAAAATAGTCATGATGCATTAACTTGTACTTCTTCGGCTTAGCACCCAAATTAATCCCTATTTATAGACCTATTTGTCCAAAATAATTCCTTTTTTTTTTTTTTAGACTCAATCTTCACATGGATAGTTTATGGCATTGACGCAGAGCATATGAAGGACAAAGGACTAGAAACTAAAACTATTCCAGATTCTGAAAAGTGGTTGTTAGGTTTTGCTACCAAATAAACCCGGGACACTGATGGTTTTATGTGGGATTAGGTTTTCTAAATCCACAGGCGAAAGCCATTGTTTGGATATTATTATTTAATGCCAATGTTACAACCAATTGGTAGCTGAGAGCATATTTACCCATCTAGAAGTAATGTGTTTTGTCACAGTTACTCGACGAGTCGAACCCAAGAATTCACTTGACATTTTCAGTTTGGAATATAGATTGTATATTCCACTTTACTTGGAAAATTGTTTGTCAAAAGGAATGTTTTATTGGCTGATTTCTTGTTACCCTAATTAACTATAATTAGCACATTATTTAGTGTATATTTGTTTCATTCCTATGACCACCAACGAGTAAGCCTTGTGCCCAAGAAAACTTTCTGCCTTTTTCTTTTCAAAAGTGTGCCATTCTTTGGTATGGGTGCTCTTGAGGAATTGTTGGGTTAAGTTGCTTGGTTTGATTCCACTTAGTGTGGTGTTGCCTTAGTTGTAGATTGGCCTGAGCCCTGAGATCATTATTCCACAAGATTTGATTGAGATTCAAGAAGAAGACATCATTATTTTCATTCCTTTCTTGTTATTATTTATAATCTTTGTACACCACAAATTGATATTAATATATTGTCTTAGCTTGTGTTTTGCCAGGTGTTAATCCCCACAAATTGGTATCAGAGCTTTAGGAAGGTACTGGGATAAATCTTAGGGCTGAAAATCAAGCAAATCAGTGCCAAAACTGGAGAAACCAATGTTGGTTACGAAAATCTCCTACAACCTGAACCTGTAACTCGATTTTTGGAGCAGCTCCGACCATCTTTCCGGGAATCTGAGCATGCCGGAGGAAAGAGCAGACCAAGAGCTTTCAGGCAAGTCGGCACGTGAACAGGGCAGAGGTCCGGTGGTGGTCCGGCAGCGGCGCGTGCAGTGAACGCTCCAGAAACTACAGCAGCTTCAACCGGCGCGTGCACTGTCATCTGGCAGTGCCGCTGGTGGCGTTGGACTCCTCTCGGTGTGAGGATTCAGCAGATATAAAAATATTTAATTTTGGAGTCTCTTACAGAAAGTGACAGCCAGACAAATTCGGGCTCAGTGGTCGACGTGCTCGCCTCACTTACGGACCCCTATTGTAGTGGTCCGCTCAGTATTGTTGTCTCTCCCCTTTTTAAATATAGTTGCATTTATTTATTTCCACTAGATATCGCCGACAGGTGCGATTTAGGTTGGGGATTGTCATTGCTTGGCAATCGTTATTTGTGTTAGACCTAGGAATAATTTTTCTAGTTGTGCTTTGATTACTTGGTGTGATTAAGCGTGCTTTATTGTTTAAGTTGTTGGTGTTTTTGTTGCAATTGTTATCTCGTGACATTAGAAAACCCAGTCCCCTTTCTATTTTCTTCCCTTGACCTGAGATCGCGAGTCTCACGGAATCCTGGGGTTATAGAACCGTGTATAACTGTGACCTTAGAAATTTCTTGCTATCCTTGTGATTTGTGCTTATGTTCTTTGTTGTCTTGTTTTTGGGGTTTTTTCAAAATGTCATCAAATTATTTATTTGCTCCGTTTGATGGCAAGGGTGATTTTTCAATTTGGCAACAAAAGATGAAAGGACTTTTAATCCAACAAAAAGTTTATAAAGCCATAGATAATTCTTTTGCTCCTACAACTTCTGAAAGTGATAGAAAAGAATCTGATCAACTAGCGTATTCTTCCATTATTTTACACCTTTCGGATTCTGTTTTAAGAAAAGTCAGAAAACACGATTCTACTAAAGCCCTCTGGGACGATTTGGAAAAACTGTATTTGACAAAAAGTACGTCAAATAAACTTTTTCTAGTTGAAAGCTTTTTTAGTTTTAAATTTGATCCTTTGAAAGACTTGGATGACAATCTTGAAGTGTTCAATAAGCTTGTGCGTGATATTGCTAATTGCAGTGATTCGAATCAGAATATGTGTGATGAATATAAAGCTGTTATCTTATTGAATGCTATCCCAGATTCTTATCGCGAGGTCAAAAATATGATTAAGTATGGGAGGGAAACCTTGACATTAGAGACTGTCATTGGGGCCTTAAAAGTAAGGAGTTAGAGGTGAAAGAAGAAAAAAATTAGAGAGGGAATGGTGAGGTCCACTTCGTGAAAGGTGGATATAATAGGCATCGTAGGAAGTTTGAGAGTGAGTCCGACGAAGAGTGTAGTAATGGGAAGGGTAGAAATAAGTGGAGGTCTAAACAGAGTGCGAAAAATAAGAAATGCTATGGGTGTGGGAAAACTAGGCATTTTAGAAGAGATTACCTAGTTGAGGAAAATAAGGGGAAGGAAAAAGTGAGGGATGAGGCGAATGTGGTGACCTTTTCGGGTGATGACTCGGATTTGGTCTATTGAGGTTTTTTGCTCCCTTTATGTACTTTTATGTGTTTCACAATTTACATGATTAATGTGTTTTGTGCATTAGTTTAATTTATTCGTTTAAACTTTTGCTTAAATGGTGTGATCATGTTATTTTTCATTGGTTGAATGTATGTGATACTTTGGAGTGCATTGGGTGGGAGCGGGTTGACTGGTATAGGTTATAGCTTTAGACTGGTATGGGTAGTGCATTGGTGACACGTATGGGGTGTTTTGGTCCTCTGTCAGATAACCCTGATCAGGAGGAGCTCTTGGTGAGTTTATTTCATTTCACTGGGTAGAGGCTTTGGGTGCCTCGTGTGTGAGATGAGTGATAGAGGTGCCCCATTAACCTTTAGTCTTTAGTTTACCAGTTAGCTGGTTATTGTGAGCAATTTGTGAACTTGAGTTGTGGTGAGAAGGGAGTTTGGTTCTCCTGGGTGCTACACATGGGAAGGGAGTTGAGTGTGATCATGTGGGGTCATTGTTGCATTAGTTGCATTTATGACTATCTTGATCTTTGTTTTTCCTCCTAGTAGTGTTTCTCATCATTTTGATCACCTTATTTGTTCTTCATTGTTCATGGCTTGATATCTTTTAACTAGTGATTAACTTTGTATTTTTCTTGTGAGTTTATTAGGTATTAGGTGGAGGTTTGTTAGGTTGTGCTACCTAATAAACCCGGGGCGATGATAGTTTTATGTGGGATTAGGTTTTCTAAATCCATAGGCGAAAGCCATTGTTTGGATATTATTATTTAATGCCAATGTTACAACCAATTGGTAGCCAAGAGCATGTTTACCCATCTAGAAGTAATGTGTTTTGTCACAGTTACTTGGTGAGTCGACCCCAACAATTCACTTGACCTTTTCAGTTTGGAATATAGATTGTATATTCCACTTTACTTGGAATATTGTTTGTCAAAAGGAATGTTTTATTGGCTGATTTTTTGTTACCCTAATTAACTATAATTAGCACATTATTTAGTGTATTTTTGTTTCATTCCTATGACCACTAACGAGCCAGCCTTGTGCCCAAGAAAACTTTCTGCCTTTTTCTTTTCAAACGTGTGCCGTTCTTTGGTGTGGGTGCTCTTGAGGAATTGTTGGGTTAAGTTGCTTGGATTGATTCCACTTAGCGTGGTGTTGCCTTGGTTGTAGATTGGCCTGAGCCCTGAGATCATTCTTCCACAAGATTTGATTGAGATTCAAGAAGAAGACATCATTATTTTCATTCCTTTCTTGTTATTATTTATAATCTTTGTACACCACAAATTGGTATTAATATATTGTCTTAGCTTGGTGTTTTGCAAGGTGTTAATCCCCACAGTGGACAAAAGAGAGATTCAAGAATCAGTTCTTTTTATATGAAAATGGCGTCCGTGCGTTGTTCATTTCTAATTTTGGGCCAAAATCTCCATTTTCTGCATCCAAAGTCCATTCACCACTAAAAGGCAGAGATTCCATCTTACAATTCATAATATAAGTAATCAGAAAACTACAAAATGTTGCAAAAAGACATGAAAATTGGAACAGAACCCAAGAACTTGGGTAATAAATTTTTAGGCATTCAACGGTCCGGGAAATAGATACACTCTGCTATTACTCGCTTCAAATTTGTTTGATGAAACTGCTAATATTTTAGCCTAAGAAATTGCCCTTTGTTGGTTTCGGCTCTCAGCCCTTGAAGGAATTGATTTTCAATTTGAGAACTTCAAGCATAGGCATTGAACCAATAATGAACGTAACAGGAAGAAAATATTACATTCTGAAACAGAACTGATGACGAACAGAAGGATGAGAATGGGCATAAGAAGTCGCAATCTCCGGCTTAGTAGTTAGCAGGACTCGACTTGAATTCCAGGCATTTGGAAATATTCGTTTCAAATCATCCCAAACTAAGGTGTCCCATAGATCATTCATTACAATTAGATACCTCGTACCTTTATGATTCTTATACGAAACTTCTTTCAAATCTTCTTCTGGCCTCTTCTTTCAATTACCCTTTGTAGCGTGCGGAAAAAAATTTCTATAGATAAGTATCATTGTATTAAACTAAAGTCATGTCGCTACGACTTACTCCAAATTTAACAATTTTCATACAAGCACTCGTCTAGACGAATACAAAAATTAGTGGAAATTAGCCCATAACCTCCTGTTGACCCAATTAATTTAATACTACACTTATATTTTAATTAGGAAAGTACGGTTTCAAGACATATCTAATTGGTTTCTTATCTTTTTAATAATTTATTTATTAAAATCATTTTTTATCTTTATTAATTAAAAAATATATAATATCTCTCTCAATAACTGTTCCTGTCATTCAATCCCTAATTTAAAGGAATCTCAATTTTGGTTCAATACAGTTTCTTCCTCCTCTTTCCGTGTGAATGTCCGGCGTCCCCTCTAAATAAATCGTCGCCCTTTTTTTGTAGTTGGTGTTGAAGACTTTGAGCAACCCTAACCGGATTCCTATTGCTTCTCATTCTTATAGACGATTGTCTACAAAAAGCCCCTTTTTTTGTATCTCATTCCATGTGGCCAACTTTGTTCGTTTTGGTTGTTTCTAGTGGTGATTGAGAGGATAAAAGCTCTATTAGTTCTCGGTGTTGAAAAGTTTCAATAATTGTATAACGGCGATACGAATGTATTAGACTACACAAGTTTCGGTAATTTTATAACAGAAATACAGAATTATATTGTAGTAGACCACATAATGTATTTTGTAATGTATTACACTAAGTAATATATTTATTTAATTTATTACATCGAGTGTTAAAATATATAATTTGATAATATATTAGGTAGGAGTGTTATATACTTTTGTAATTTATTACATCGAGTGTTATATATTTATGTAATTTATTACATTGAGTGTTAATATATATTACATTTGAGAGATGGGAGAGGACGGACGTAAATGACGACAATTAGAGATGAAAGAAAATGAGGGAGTTTTAATTAGGTAGGGGTCTTATTATTTTATTTTTTCGGATTCTTATTTTTAGAATATCATGATAAATATTTAATTAATTGATGATAATTATGTTTAGAAGTTAGGTTGATGGTTATTTTTTTGGATGAGAGAGAAACAGTTGTAATTAATTTTCTCTAATTGATTCCGAATTTTTTATTATTTTTGATATATATTATATTCAAAAATATAGAGGAAGTATTTTTGCAATTTTTTTTCAAAAACAACTAAAAAGACCCAAATAGTTACAATTGATAGTATTTTTTTAATTAATTACAAATGTATCTACTTACATCAAAATTTCCTCAAAAATTATTTGAAAGACGAATATAAAATATATAACCCATACAATAATTTCTTGGGTTCAACTGAACCAATTAAATAGGTTTGGCCCAACTCAAGAAGTAATTTTCAATACATGAAATGGAAACGAGTTGGCTCAATATGCATATATACTATAGCCTAACAAACAACTAGCAATTTACTCAAAACCTAACAGCCCCAATCGTATTTCTTGACAACTTGAACAAGAGACGTGAATCATATGGGTATAAAACTTCTTCTTAATATCAAACTCAAACTACTTTTAACCTACATCAAGAAGTCAAAGAGATGATTCAAGAATCACATTCTGCAATCTCTCGTTCATAAGCAGCAGCAAAAAGTCTCAATTTCAAGAATCAAGTTGCAATCTAAGCAATCTATAAGTGTTTCATCTAATCTAATTTGCAACTTACATGTATATCTACAAACTATTATTATGTTATTATTATGCATCAATCTATATAAATTATGCAAACTTTATGGAGAAATTATAAGTATAAAATCACCTCAGTTCATCTTGCATAACATATTCATCTATTTAGTTTATCATATACCCACGAATAGAACACTATCCAATATGTCATGCATGAAATAAAGAAAATCATTCATGAACCGAGAGGCCTGGTTCGTGGGTCATCTTGCAACCTTAATTTCAAGCCATAAAATTTATACCTGCATATTCCCCTCATCATTTAGAACACAAATACATAAGTTTCTTAGCCAAAAACTCATTATTTTGGTAAAAGCTAGCAAAACTCATCTCATTCCGTCAATGTTAAATAACATCATTCATGTTTTTACTTATATAGACGTGTAGCTCTCAAGATGGGAAACATTTTTCCATAGTTACAACCTAAATTGATAAAGAAAAGCTATCTTTCAAATATCCCAAAAGATCTAAGAAATTCGTTGATGGCCAGGGACGTACTCTTATAAATTAGATAAAATAAATTATTTGCATTTCTTAAAGTATGGAAAACCAGTAAGTTGGTCCCTATACATTTTAACTCATGTAAATCAGTCCTATAACATTTTGAAATTAATTAGTTACCCCTAATACTTCCTGAATCTCATAATTAGTCCCCATAACCTCAAGAATTCTTCAATTGAGTCTTAATAAACTTCTAAAAGTTACAAACTAGTCCCTAAAGTTTTATATAACAAAGAATCATCTTTAAAAATTTTAATAATTGATCAATTCAATTATTTTAACACTTAATAATGTTTAGTTAAATTACTAACACTCATAATACGCATCAAAGCATCAAATAAAGTGTATTAAAGTATATATTTGTAATCTATTTTGCTAGACGAGGGTGTCGGGACTTTCACAACTTAGTAACTTTACATCCGCTCAATTCTACACAAGTTTTCAAAGATTTCAGGTGGGGAATTATATGCAATGTGGTTTATATTTTCTATGACATTGCCATATATTTAATTTTAGCATGTTCAAATCATTACCATGTTATCGATAGTTTCCAGGAATCGTTAAGTGGTTCGGGGTCGAATACGAACCCTTGGGTTACCCTATATTACATATTTTAATATTTGCGCGCAAATAACTGCCAGAGATCGTTAAGTGGTTTGGAATTCAATTCGAATTCTTGGATTTATTTCACAGTACAATTCAACAGACCTCTACAGTTTCTACAGTTATTCAATAGAATGATTTTACATGTCCCAGATTGAGGAGCTCGGTGGCGGCAATGCAGCAGGGGGAGGAACCCAATTCTAAAAAAAATATCTATTTTATTATTATGTTAGGATATTCATTTGACAGTTTGGAATTCATTTTCCTAAACTTTGTTAAATTTATATGATTTGGTAGTGACTCTTAGCTCAAATTGATGAATAAAGTTTCCATGTTTATTTATAGTTTTGGGTTCTATGAAAAAAACAGTAAATATATTTGTGCTCTAGTGGCATGTTTTAAATGTTTGAAGGGTCAAAAGCTAGATCGGAAGAGCGTCGTGTAAGTTAATAGGATTTAGGGCGTTACACTCTACTTCGTTAGGCGTGAGTGCTCAATTATTGGAAATATTGAAGAGTATGTTCATTTTCTACACTGACACTAGAGGAAAATTAGTTGATTTACTTTTGACGCTGTCATACATGAGTGACATGTCTTTCATTATACTTGAGTCATTCTCAAAAATTTTCTCCTCCCAGCTGGCTGGGAGGAGAATGGGGCTGGAGTCGTACTATCTAGTAACTTTGCAAAATTAACCGAAGCACGAGTCAGAGACATTGGCAGCCACCAAAATAAGCAATTCATTCTTGAATAGTACAAAATATATCCCGCCAGCCGGCTGGGAGGAGAATGGGGCTGAATTCATTCTTGAATAGTACAAAATATTCTGAGTCACTCATCCACAATTAACTATTAACTAACTCAGATTCAAAAGATATACATGCATTTCCATTGATTACCTTCTTCATATCGTTGTAGACTCTAAACAAAAGTAAATAAGAGAAACAGTCATGTATTTGTGGGGAAGTTTTTACAAAACTTGGTAAATTTATCATTTAACCTAAATTATTTTTCCCCGACAGTACACAGAGGTGAGATCGTAAAGTCACCCTACTTTTTAAATGATTTTGTAAAAACTTCCTTGCAAATAGTATTTTCCAGACAGAAAATAAGAGAAAACAAGTTATGTAGAGACCAAATATTCCGGATGATAGTGATATTGCTGGTGGAACGACTTTGTCTGCATGATGACACTCTTCAAACTCATTTCTTTTACCTGCCCATGAATGAACAAATAATTAATGACAGACAATATACTTTTCTGATCAAAATGTTATCATTTATTTTTTTGTTTAGAGAGCTTTTAGTTTATATATTAGCACTGGTTGGATTTACCTGCAGAGAAGAAATCGCATCTAAAAGCTCCAAGCATTGTTGTAATAGCAGCTTCTCTTGTGTTACTACTCTTGCTAATTCAACTAGTACCCATCCCGTCTTCTCAACCTACACATCTCGCGAACAAATTGCTTAATAAAAATTGATCAACAGGATGTATACAAGTTTAATACATTGATTTTAAGCTGTATTTACCGCAGATGTAGATTTTGTTAACATCATATTGATGGATGCCGAAACATCTGAGGCGTGCCGAAAAGCAATGGAAGCGGATTGTAGTTCCACCTGTAACATTACGTCTTCGATTAGTTGAGATAACAACCATAGAATACCGGTCGACCCTATGTAGGAATTCGTCTGGACGGGCTTACCTTGGCTCCTTCAACTAGAGGTATCCCACAAACAACAGAATGCATATAATCTTTGGTAGTAGAAACTGCTGATATATGGTCTCTTTCCATGTTTTCCCAAGTTTCTAGTGACTTAATCTGTACAAAATTGAACTTTAATTAGTATGCTTGAGTTTGACCCAACACATTGCATATAAATCAACAGAGATTGATTTATGAGTGTTTAGTGAATAATTTTATACTAACTTGAGATTGAATAATGTAATTTAATTTCATCTCTAGCTTCTCCTTTTGTATTTGTAGTTTCTTATGTAACACTGATTGCTGCAGTTTCATGAGACCATCCCATGCATATAAGACGTTGCTCTGGAGAAAAAAAAAAAGTCAGATAGAATTGTTTATCAATCACTTCATTAAAGATTTATAAGTCATCTCGAGTGCTGACATGGCACTGTCACGTATATATACCTTGGCTCGTTTGGCGATCTTCTGGTTGACAGCCTCGGCTCGAGCATTAGAATACCTCCATTGAATCAACCTGTTATTCAACAACCTTAACTGATGAACCACCTCGGACGATGTTGTTGGCCTTGGAGAAGATTTCTTACCCTTCAACAATTCTATCCCTATACTTAGGAGACCCCCAACCCCTTTATTATTAGCTCTTGAAGGACTAGTTGGAGGCTTCGAATTCCATAATCCCATAATCTTCCCTCTGTTTTCACCGGGCGAACTCAGTGATGTTGGACTGTTCTTCTTCATTGAATTCCTTGATGTCAATCTTTTCGGGGAGTTGTCTGATGATGGAACTGGCTTTCGAGTACCAGAATTGGCAATCCATCTTCGAGATTGCGAAAGGGAAGAATCATTCATGTATCTTGATGGCACTGAAATTCCATGCTTTCTTGAACTCACCGTCGAAGCCATATATGGCGCCCGAAAATTCTGTCCATTAATGTCAAGACTTGCGCCGGATACATCGCTGTATTCGGAATCTGAATCAGAGAAGTTCTTCCTCCTGATCAGGGCAGTTTCATCCACTGAAAACCTTCCAGGAGCTATACAATCACTTGGATCTTCAAGTGATTTTTCTGAATTCTTGGATGAAGAAGAAGAAGAAGAATGTGTCCCCGGAAACCTCAACCTTCCGGTGTACCGCAAATATTCTCCAAAGCCCTGTTTATGATTCCCTTTGGAAATCTTTCTTTGATCATTGTTCTCAAACCTGCTGAACTCAGAGCAGCTTCTCTGTTTGCTTATAAGTACCGGTGAATCATCAGATTTCTTCTCATGGTTCTTGAGTTGTTTAAGGCCTTTTAGTCTATCATTTCCGAGGTAGTCAGCTAGAGTATCAAGTTTCGACTTGGAAGGTGGCGATGGGGTGGACGATGGCCAAAGCCCACGTAGAAATCCTGACTTTTCGAGGCTTTTGTGCTTTCGGGTATCAGTCAATGATGGAGCCTTTTGCCTTATGGGAGAAAAGGCGTCGTTGTTGTTGTTCGGGGACTGGAAACCATACTCAGGTGACGAAATTGGTGACAGAAATCGGGAATCGACTTGCCGGAATTTTGGCTTCTTTTGCTTCAAAGATTCATCAGAGCCCATAATAATACCAGGAAATAGAGAGTTTGAAAAAAAAAAAAAATGTAATCAATCCATAAATCTTATGTTGTTGGTTTGTTAGAGAGAGTGGATGAGATCTAAAACAAACACAACTTGAAAAGTGGCGGCAAATCGGATACAAAGCCGGCCAGGCTATTGTAGAATGACATAAATAACCCCATGTGACTAAGGAGTATAAATTATTGGGGGGTAGAGATAGAATTAGTTTGAGGGTGTTCTGGGGAATTGAACGGCCGGTTTGACTGGGTAGGGTTAGCGGAAACTGACAGGGAAAGTTGAGAGAGGAGTGTTGTTTTAGGATTCTGTTGTTTAGCTTAGCCGGCATTTTTAGTGAGTTTAATTTGGGGATAACGAGGATTTGCCACGAGTCATTAACTAATAATGACTTTCCTAAGTATTTTATTATTAACTAATCCTTTTCGTATCCGTCAAAGTAAAGTGGTAATTTCAAGTGTAAGCAAATATATGGTTTCACCCTCAAGTTAGGGTCATTTTGGAACCCCAAGCAAAGACAGGGTTGGTATCAATCAATATACGTACAAATATATACACATATCCTAACATCAAATTCCACCCTTTACTTTATTAAAAAGAAAAAAAAAATCTAATAATCAAGAAGTACCGAATGGTCAATACTTTCAACTAAAATAAGAAATAAGATGATTGGATACAAGAGTCCGAATTTACTTAGTTAAAAACATTTGATCTAGAAACAGAATGTATCTTAATTATGGATACATTTACCCTATGTTGTACATGAACCCACATTTAGGTAATTTTCATCTAACGCCAACTATTGGCGCCACATGTGAAATAAACTAATATTGGTTTCATTCGCGCCAGATTTATAGCGCCTGAAAGTTACTACACGTTTGGGTTCACTTGTAGGCCCATACCATGTGAGTTAGGGTGTTACCAAACGGGAGATACCCTCTATGTCAAGTTCAAAACTGATGAATTGCCAGTGCCCCATGTCCATTTATCTAAGAATCCCATTATTTTTAAGTAATCGTTTACAAAATATGGTAAATTCACCGTGTTATCTTTAAGTTATTTTTTTCTCAAACATACAATATATATACAATTGTACGATTGTGAATTTACCCGCATTTTATACAAGATTACCTAAACGATTAGGATCTCTAGTAGAAATAAATAACATTACTTGAATTTTTTTATTTTATTTTATTTATTATTATTTTAATTTTTTTTTCCGATCTCCACTGGTCCATTGCCACGTACAGGTAACCTTGTGTACAAGATGATAGACCTTTAGGTGGAGGGCGAAGGGATAAAGGGGCGAGTGCAGGCTCTTTGACAGCACTGAATTGAGAAAAGTAATGAAGCCTCAGTAGTGTCACAGGCCGTTAGAAGAGATCGGAAATTGGGTTAAAACATGAAAGAAACTAAAATGCTTTCTTTCTTTTCTCTATTCTTATCACTGAAATGAACATCACATTTATTAGTAAAAAGTTAGGTCTATAACTAGCTTATTTTTTAGCTGTGGTTAAAAATTTCTTTTTAGTAAAAAGGCAAACTCTGATAAGAAAGAGTCTGGCTAGTTTATAAGTCTTGTTTTATATTTTCCAATTTTTTTCAGCGTTACAAGTAGACTGTAGGAGAAGAAAATTGAACTACCAACCAAAGATATGGAAAACTTACATAAATGTCATCAAATCACACGGGTATAGTGTAGAATCCCACTATTAAAGGTATGTTTTGCAACCATTTATAAATACTCTCATTTATAAATAGGTGAAGTATCAAATATTGTGATTGACATCTCACATGAATATGACATGATGTATCACATCTATATTTATAAGTGTCAACCAAACCCACTTATAAATGAAACCATTTCTAATATCAAAAAGTCTATATCCCTCTTGTCCCAGTTATTGTTATTCAAGAAACTCCCTCCTACACTTCCACTTAATTTCCTCATTCCTTTTACCTTTCTTCACCTTCGATCTCATATCATGATTGGATTCATGGTTGAAGCAGTATATTAATAAACTATATTTTATATTTTTTAGGTTCAACGGGTAAGAGTTGTTAATTTATAAGCATTAATCAGTTTTATATGAAAATTAAAGAAGAAACGCGGTGCTAACGAATAAAAGTTCTATTCTAATATTAGCTGAAGTTACTTTCATAGCGCATCCACATCAGTGGATGCGGTTCTTGCAAGCCTAACAACTAAAACCCACAAATAAAAGGATAGTTACTTATTTTTAAATGGTTCATTTAAGAGGTAGGGCCAGTGAATATCTAGAAAAGTTTCCATGGCCATTTTTACCAAAGTGCTCATAAGTATCTTAACTATCTAGTATCCAATGGCTAGTATAGTAGGAAGAATGCTCACTTGCAGCCAAAACAAACCACTTATGGAAATTTCCAATTCAGAAGTTAGCATTTATGTCAATTAAATTATAATTCAGGAGTTATAATTTTGAAAGCATTGAAAGCAAGTGAAAATCATTGGTAGATATATATATATATATATATATTTTTAAATATATTACAATTAAAGGGATTGGAGTGGGAAATTGATCGCTGACAATACTTTGACATTGATCGGCAGCGACAAAGCAAACATATAAATTAATATATCCTCGGCGGCATAATTTTTATTCTAGTCTTTCCGTTGATATATTTTCTCTCTTTTATCGTATTTGACTATTTTTAATATTATTATTGACATTTAAATTATTTTTCAAAGTGTTTTATGAGAAATTCTTAGTTATTGTTGAAGGGGTTTTGTGGATGTGTATATGACCAGTATAGTACAAAGTTTTGTGTATTAGCAACAAGCAGGATTTCACGGGTGACTTGATGGTGGATGGCGGCCATGTGGAGAGAGATAATGGTTTTAGATTAGAAGGAAATGATATTTTACTTTTTATACCCTCTATGTTTTTTCTTTCTTAATTAAATAAGAGTACATACAATAATATATTCATACCTTATAGCATTTTTAAACGATCGAATTAACATCTTTTAAAAACTTTAGGTGCTTATGTTTAGAATGTGTTAAGGGCCAATGTGCTAGAGATCAAAAGTTCAGGACACGGTGGTAAAATGCCCAAAAGTTAGGGACCTCAACTACCATTTTCCGAGGTTTCTCCTTCAATTAATGATTTCGGTGGTAATTTCTTGGTGGGCTTATTTGATATACGTGTCAACTTTTCTATTTTTTTTTTTTTTTTTTGAATAAAGGAAAAGTTAACTATGTTTTAGAATATCTACAAATTTTAACAAATTCTTAGAGTATTCACATTGGTAGTGTTATAATTAACTATCCATATAAGTAAAAAGTAGAGTTTTTAGTTATTATTAAAGTACACCTAAGTAAGTTAAATTTAACTATTAATTTGTGTCACATTGGTGATTATAATTAAGAGTGTTAAATTTAATTATCAATTCAATAGACAAAGGGTCAGTCAATCTCAATTTAACTAAAATAAAAAAGAAGAAATAATACTACATAAAGTGTTAAATTTATTGTTAATTTTAACAACAAAACTAACAACTTGTTAAATTAAATACTTTTAGTAACTACTTTAACACCACCAATGTAGATTGTTTTTTAAGTTGTTAACTAACAATTCTACTAACAATCTATTTTAGCACTACCAATATAGATACTCTTATAATCTAAAGTCTAAACAGAATATGTATATGAGATTCTCAAAGTGTATATATTCTCAAGGACTAATTCAAAGGAGATAAGAGGTAGTTTTGTTTTCGCTGACAAGTCAAAATTATAGAGATTGTTATGCTAAAAAGCAAGTGTCCACTTAAAAAATGGAAAAATATTTCACATATCGTTCCCTAACCTTTGCACTTTGTATTAATAGGGTTCCCATTCTTTTTTTTTCCCCAACTCTTTAAGATCCAACCATTAATAAATAGGCATATAAGATCCCCAAATGTCATGAAATGTTCTTTATACCCCTTACTCCTTTAATAAAAACAAAAAGAATTTTTAAAAAGTAACCAAAAAAAAATAGTTCCCCATCCTGCCCACATAATTATCCACTCCCACTCCAACTTGATCGCAAGTGACAAACTTCACAAATAAAAATGGAGACTAGCATTGTAACATCTCGCAAAAATTTAACATCCAATTAAGCTATGTAATTGTTATTTTTAACAATGATGGAATGATTGCTTGAATTTACATCAAATATACCGTAGGGTTTAAGAGAGTTATTACTCAATTAATGCCAAAGATAAAATATGGTTCTTGATTAATATGAATCAAAGTACAGTGACTTAATTATAAGATAACAGAAAGTATAAGGATTTCTTGAGCAATAAACGAATGAACCGTATCTGGCCACGTCACCTCTTTAGACATATGGTGCCAATTGCGCCACTTGTCGCATCCTGTTTAGCAGAACTCAAAACTTTATTAAAAGTAATTAAATCCTAACTATTATAAATTGGCCAAATGGGCCCTCAAAGTTCCCCAACACCCAACCTATCCCCTCTCTATCCCGAAACTAACAAGATTCGTCCATAACTATAGTGGGAAAGAAATCAACCCTAAAAACCTATCAAATACTTAGGCTGTGTTCTTTTCGTGATTCACTTTTCTATTTTTCAGTTTTCAATTCATTTTCAATTTTCTGTTTTGGGTGCTTGGTTTTAGATTTCTGAAAATGCGTTTATCTTGTCATTTTGAAAAACTGCTTTAATAAATACAAAACTGGAAAACACTTTCTGTTTAATATTTTGAGAATTTATCTGCATATTAGGTAAATTAAATAATTTTGTTCTTTCCCTAAAAAAATTATTTTGTTGTAATGTATCATTAACAAGTTTAAAATATGAAATTTTGCTATAGTTTGTTCTAAGGCAAAAAATACAAAAAATAATAATAAAAAAATAAACTAACCTTAGAAGCATAGGATACATAAATAAAATTTCAAATATGTGATTGAAAAATTATGAAATATTGTGAGTGTAAACGATAAAATTATACCAAATAATTCAATAGACAATTATCATCAAATCCTTGTTCGTGGAAAACACATAAAAATAAACTCTAATTACCGAAAGGAAAAAAAGTAAACAAGAAAGAAATAAATTCATGGGCTAGGAAGATGAGAGATAGAGACTTGGGATTTGGTACTTAAAATAAGATAAAATGATTTATTGCATAATATAGTAGAAAAAATAATACTCTGAGTAATTCTAATAATAGAAATAAAAAGGAGAAAATAATAGCAATTGCTTATGGGGATTTGTGGTTCAGGTGCACTCTCCTTTACCGGCCATATCGTCTTCCTCAACGCCAGTTGCCATTGTTGCAGAAAACATCAAGCAAAACTATTTAAAAAAAAAGGAAAAAAACCTTCCGCCCCTGAATTTATGAATTTAGGCTACTTGTTCTGACAATCTGACGACACCGGTGACTGTACAGTGAGAGACAAACAATATACTACATACTAAAGCAACAAATAATAGGGAGAGAAACTTACTACATTGCTTTTTTTTTTTTTTTTTAATTCTGAGGGATCAATGGCTGCCCTAGAGAGCAGATGATGGAGATAGAAAGCAGTTGTAATTGATTTTGTTGGGGTGTGGGGGTACGCTGTCACGCTCCCCCTAATTTTACAATATTTCCGAATATCTTATGTTAATTTACAAATTTTGTGGCGGAAGCTTCAATTCAAACAGCGGGGACGGGACGTGCAGAACAATCTAATTTATCTTATCTTACAGGGTTTAACAGACAAAGCTAATTATATAAGCTAACAAATCGTTAAACTTTTAAAGAAAACATTAAAGCTAGGTTTTTCAAGAAATATAAAAACACAAGAAGTTGTATTAATAAATATATCTTATTTATTACTAAAATACGCCAAGTTACTAGAAAACTTTTACAGGAAAAGTAGAGTTCAAATCAATATAAAAATTATAAATCACTATTTTCTTATGTGTTATAAGATGTAAAAACATATATACTATAGAGGAGGGCATAAAAGTATTAAATTCATAGTAGCTTCAAAGACAGATTTATACTATATACACAACTCTACTCCATTTCACGAGCATGATCCAACTCCTGGCTTGCCTTGCTTTTCAGATTTTATGGCTTCAATCATCTACAAAAATTGTAGTAATGAAAAGAATGAGTACAAAGTACTAAGTGAGTAACAAAACCCTTTGATTTACCTTTTATTTGAAAGATTTGTTTTTCATAAAATCATTCCATGTATAAAACTTTTCAATGCACAGATGGGCCCTATCACTAGTTAAACTACTACCCGTAGTGCGCGCAAGAATCATATCAATTCAATCATGGCCATGTACAATTAAGTGGATCCATATTTGAATCCCAGTTCACCCCTATCGGAATTCCAGACAGATTAATACAGATACAGAGCATATACCACACTAATCGTCGCCCATCTCGGTATCATTAGATGGCTCCTAGTGTGGCAACAGAGCATAGCAGAACAGATATAAAACGGGTAGAGCAACTAGTGATTCAAAATGCAATATATCAATCTTTCTTTTTAATACATCAGAATCCATGTTCATTGCTTAAATCAAATACATGCTTAGCATTTCAAAACATCATCTATGTTAAAAGGGAATCAAAGTAATAATTACTCACCTCAAAGATTACCCAAACATTCCTTATGAAGAAAAGTATTATTAAAGCTTGGAAATTCCTCATTCAAAGCTACTCCTTAGGTTATAATCTTTCTATATATGGTAAGGTGCCTTTTTCTAGAGACATATGTATTTGATGAGTTTTTGAGGTAGTTTTCCGGCCTACAATAGGCATGGATGATTTTTGGAGCTTCAGGAGAGATGGAGGAGTGGTTGGGTGTTGGGGGAAAGATTGGGGCCTTAGGCTTATATATAATAGTTGGAATTGAGTTAGTTTTAATAAAATTTGAGTTCCGCCAACCAAATCGTGACACATGACGCTACATATACCGCACACTTGGCGGAAATTTATCTGAGAAGTCCCTCTCCTTTGCATTATCTTTCAATTAAGTCACCGTACTTTAGTTTATGTCAATTGAGGACCGAATTCTTTCTCTACCGTCATTGAGTAACAATCTTTTAATTTTCTAATATAATTCAAGAAATCTTATGACATTTCAAACGGTTATTCCATCATTGCTCAATTTTTATCATTCAATTGAATGGCAATTTACAACTTTGCAATTTGTTACGATTATATTGCCACATTCCAATTCTTGGCATTCCTTTGACTGACAATTTTGTAACTTTACCATTGGTACACTTCAATATAATCTCGTTGTCATATTCTAATTTTGGACGTTTAATTGGATAATAAGCTTGGAATACAATTCAAACAATTATTTAATCATTATCAGAATAACAACATACTTGCCTTAAAATTTTGCGGGTCGTTACATAGGCGAAGGGTTGTAAAACTAGAAGAAAGAAAAATTGGAATTCACAAAACAATGCATTTCTTGCGTTTTGATTTAAGTACCGTGTTTTCATTAAAAACTTTCAAAACGATTTTTTATCATTTTTTGTTTTCTTTATTAAAAAATTTCTTGTTTTTCAAAATTCGTTTTTGAAAATATGAAAGTAAACACGTTTTCAGAGTTTTAAAAAACTAAAAATAGTCTGAAAATAGTAAAGAGAACAGGCCCTTAGTTTCTCACTTGAAAAAGAGTCCTTTCCATATATAGAAGGATTCCAACTTATAGAAGCAACATTAATTGAGAAATATCAAGATTTTAGAGGCATTTTTCCACTTAAAATCATTAAAGGAATCTTTGAGGTGAGTAATTGATGCTTAGATTCCCTTTCTATTATTCATAATGCTTTCATGAAATAAACATGAATTTTGCTGCATCGTCATTATGCAAAGAAATTGATTTATTGCATTTAGATTACTAGTTAATGCTCTACTCGTCTTGTTTTGCTATATGGTAATCTTTGTGGTATTATGACAATGCTATGTGATCTTGGTCATTTTGACTATGTGGTAATCTTTATGGTATTATGACCATGCTATGTGATCGTGGCCATTTTGAATCATTGAATCATGTGCGCACTACGGGTAGTAGTTTAACTAGTGATAGGGCTCTCCTGTGCATTCAAAGGCTTTGTGCATTCCATAATTTTCTTGAAAATACATTTCTTCAATGAAAGGTGAATCAAATACTATGTTACTCACTGAGTACTGTACTCACTCCCCTTTCCTTTTCCTCAACCTTGTAGATAACTAAATGCAAGATATTGGCCAAGCAAGACAGGAGTTGAAGCATGCCCGCAGAGGAAAGTAGAGTTGTACGTGTAGAAGGAAGCGATCTTTGTTGTCACGCCTCCGCTAATATTCAATTTTCTCGAATTATTTATATTGATGAATAAATTCAATAGCGAAAGCTTTCATACAAATAGCTGGGACGGGACGTACAAAACGAACAAGGTGTATTTGTCTTGTAGAGTTTAACACTTTATAAAGCTTGTTACTTAAACTAACAAGTTGTTAAATTTTAGAGAATAATTAAAACTAGATTTGCAATAAAATGTAAAGAACACAACAAGTTATATTAATAAGTATATTTAATGATTACGAAAGCAAGTCAAACCATTAGAAAACTTTTATCTTGAAAAATAGACTTCAAATTATTACAAGGACTACGTATTCATTCCATCATATATGTTACAAGTTGTAAAAATGTATATATTATAGAGAGGTGGGCATACTTATTAACACAAAAAGGTATGAAACTCATAATTGTATTCACAGTAGCTTCAAAGATAAGTTTTCACTATATGCAAAGCTTTACTCCCGTTCGCGAGCATGCTCCAACTCATTTCTTGCCTTACTTTTCAAATATCATATATTCAATCATTTACAAAAATTGTAGAAAGGATGAGTGAGTACAAATTACTCAGTGAGTAACAAAACCCTTTGATACAACTTTCATTTGAGAGGTTTATTTTCAAGAAAACCATTGAACGCACAAAGTTTTTCAATGCACAAGAGGGTCCTATCACTAGTTAAACTACTACCCGTGATGCGCGTAAGATTCATATCAATTCAATCATGGCCATGTACATTTAAGTGGATCCACATTCAAATCACAGTTGACACCTACTGGAATTTCCACAAAGCAATATAAATACAAAGTAAATACCATACTAATCGTCGCACATCTCGGTATCATTAGATGACTCCTAGTACGACAACAAAGTAAAGCAAAGCAAAGACAAAATGGATAGAGCATCAACTAGTGATACAAATGCAATCAATCTTTCTTTTCAATGCATCAAAGTCCATGTTCATTTTCTGGAAGACTTCAACCAAAATCTATGTTTATCTTATCAAAAACTTTATGAATGCAAAAAGGGAATCAAAGCATTAGTTACTCACCTTTTTAGCTTGATTTCCCAAAAATTGCTTGAATAATTCTAGGTGGAAAGTGCTTCTAAAGTATTGATATTTCTCAATCAAAGTGTTGTTTCAAGTTGGAATCTTATTCTATATGAAAAGGAGTCTTTTTCAAGTGAAAGGGTGGTGTTTTGATGGGTTTTTCATAGTGTTATTTCACCCTCCACACTTTATTGGCGAATTTCTCCTTTATATGCATGAAGATCATGTGATCCACCAATAAGAATCAAGACAATTGTCCAAGATAATTTTGGAGGTGGCCAACGGGAATAAGCACAATTGTATACATGGGAATTTTTGCCAACAAGGACCATGTCAAGTGTCCCTTTCATTTTCTCAAGTGATTCTTTCTAAGATGAACAAGTGGCCTTTTTGGGGTTTCTTAATTATTTATTATGCATGAAGTCCTTCTATTTAATGTGGTCCTGCAATTAGGTTATTATGTTTTTAGGTCGTACAAATCAAATATTCCATTTTCATTCTAGGCATCATTTGAGTCATGATCTTTTAACCAATTGACACAATGTGATTTGAGTCGTTATTCAATCATTGTCAACCATATGACATAGTTGATGCAAACTCGGGTATTTATTCACTCATTGTCAAAGTAATAATCATATTGCCAATAGTTACTTTCTTATCATTTATTTGACTAACAATCTTGCAATAATTCAAATACAATCACATTGTCAATAAGCGTATTCTAATTCTTGGTATTCATTCGAGTGGCAAACCTTGAAGTTTTCCAATTCAATACAATCACGTTGTTAAATTTTAATTCGTGAAAATCTCGTAACTTCACCATTGATGCAACCCAATTAATTCTCGATTTTTTAATTCTTGGCAATCTTGTAACAATTCAATATTATCATATTGTCATATTCTAATTCAATTTATTGTCAAAATATCGATCATGTCGTCAAGAATTAACTTCTAATTCTTGGCTTTCATTTGAGTGACAATCTTGTATCCTTGAAAATGATCATGTTGTCACATTGTAATTTTGAATGTTTAATTGAATAATAATCTTATAACCTTATGATGCAATTTCAATAATTGTTCAATCATCGTCAAAATAACGTTCACATGCTTAAAATTTTGTGGGATCTTACAATCTATCCCCCTTTAAGACAAACACAATAGCGGCTTATTCCAAGTTGTGTTTACGATAATTTTTCTCATAAGACTTCTTCAACTGCCTAAAAGCACAAGCAACGACTTTGTCATTTTACATTAATACACACCCGAGTCCACCCTTTGGCGCATCAATATAAATAATAACATTACCGCCTTCTTAGGGTACTGTGAGAAAATGTGTCATTAGTCGAGTCTTTAATTATTGAAAACGTCTTTCTTGTGCATTTTTCCTTATCAGTCGTGTGAGAGGGATTGCAATTTTTCAAAGTCATTGACAAATCGACGATGATACCCAACTAATTCTAAGAAAGTTCACACTTCTGTTCGAGTAGTGGGTTGAAGCCAATTCAATAAGGCTTCAACTTAACTTGGATCAAGTGATATTCCCTTTTGATCCATGACATGACCAAAGAAAACTGCCTTTCCCCTTTAAAATTCACATTTTAAGAATTTGACATTCAAGTTTGTCTCTCATAGTTTGCAAAATAATATGTAAATGCTTGACATGGTCTTCTTGAGACCTTAAATAGATCAATGTAATTGATAAATACAATGACAAATTTGTCTAAATATCTCTTCCGATCTCACAGTTCCTAAGATCCACAAATGCGAAGGATGTGTTAGTTAAAACAATAGTTTAATTAGAAAATCGACATTGCATGGGCATATGTCATAAAATAATTTATGACCACTGAAAAATTATTTAGGTAAATCGTAACAGCACGTGAAAATAAAATAAAAATTTTGAGGTCAAAAATTTTTTCCGGCACTACAATCCCTCAAATTCTTCCCAACATATTCTTTTGAAATTGGACCAAAACATGCACAACAGAATTGCCAAGTACAGTGCAGTACAAAATGGGTGAGATAAATCTGTACTTCTGGAAAACAGAAATAGCTGTGGACGTAAAGTGGAATGAAGCACAAGATATTGAAAAAATGACTCCAAGTACACTGAAATATTAGGTACAAATATATGAAAATGACTCGAGCCTCGTCTGTCAAGAGAAGTTCATTCAAGATCTACAATTCCGAAGTTGGAGAGCAGAATTTTAACTTGATCAACAAAATCCGAACCTGTTGCATACTCTGTCAACAAACCCACAGCAAAACCAAACATCGCCCATCTGCTCAACGAATTTTTTACACCCATCAACCGAATTAGACAATGTCAATATAGAACCAAGATGAATAAAAAACCAAACTGATAGTTTAATGCATCCTGTGAAGAGTAACATGAATGCCATCTTTCCGATACATCGTTTGATATGCAACTAGGCAATATCTTTTCTTTTTACTTTTTAACATTGTCTACTAAAAAAATTTTACTATACAATCATGGGGCAGCCATCTTGCTTGGCAGGCCACCATTTTTTAAAGGAAAAAAAAAGTGGGTCCCTTTTGGATAATAAATGGTCGGGCCTCATCAGCATGGAGGCAAGATAAACTGCCTCTAGATTGCATAATAAAATTTTTGTTGTCTACTATGTCCACTTCTCCAATCTTACACACAAGCATTCCGAGTATAAGCAATGAACTCTAAGGATCCTTTACATTTGGCAACGAAAGCAATGAACATGACTTGTCATCACACTTCATTACGGTATTACAGTGATTTATATATATATTCTTGTAATAGAATTTCACTTCCAAGAATCAGAATTTTAGGAGCAAGAGAGTATACATAATATGTTAGATATACAATCCCAAGAATTTATCTTAAGGAATGAGAAGACTAGAAATGCTTAAGCATTAGCAAGGGCTATGAGGCAGGTATGTGCTTCTCCAAGAGACTATTACCATAAGTGACAGAGGAAAAATAAAATGAAAAATCATATTTCATATAATAACACAATTAATTTTTACATGACTGAGACAGCAATGCCATTGATATGATATATCATGAGATTAACTTTCTTATTTATCTCTTGCAGACAATACCATATTCATTTTATTTTGTTCAAGAACATTGCAATCTTGACCATTTCGACAACATTACTAGGCTAGTAGGCTCTGAACTTGAAAGTATTGTCCATATGTTATCCCGTAACTAAATTTTACAAATCACCAGTTTTAACACATTCCTGTTAACACTTTCTTCCTCGCCCTTTATCCAAGTCTAGTGTTCCTGGGATCACTTCAAAATCCTTCCTAAATAGTTATGTTACTCTAATTAATTTATTGAGTTGCATTTCTTCTTTTCAAGTATTAATGAATTTGATACAACTTTTTAAATGTTTACTTTTGTACATTTTACCTTGTTTTTAGGTATCAAAGTCATCTTGGTTTAACATTCCATATATAATAACTAGTATTTAAGTGTAATGAGATAGGAAAGAAGGGTTACCATTTCAGTATTATGGGCCTTTTCACTGTAAAGAAAGTCGCAAAGCATTGGTGGAATGTGTTTTCGTAAAGAATTTACGACATTGGTTCCCTTTGTTTAAACTTAAGCAGTTAGATCTCAACATGGTAACAGTGTATGCAGAACACTCCCTCCTAACAGTCTCAGCCCAGAACGACAACCATCAAGTTTTCTGGGAGACACACAAATTAACAATGAAGCTTCAAAAGAGACAATCTATCACAAGAATCTATAACGCTACAAAGCTGTGTTTCTCTGCCAGCCTGACGCTCTGAGGATTAAGTAGAAATATTATCTAGGCAATTTCAATCATCCCCAAGAACATAAAGAACTCTTCAGTTTTATGTCTCAACAGTCGTGCATTATCTCACCAATCTAGCAACAAATTTACAAATATGCATCAATAAGGTATATACTTCTCCCCCGTGTTAAATATAAACAGAGGCTTAATCTTTAAAAAGTCCATTGACACTATTTATTGCTGTGCTGGGCATATATAGCACCACTTAAGCAACGAAATATTTAGTAAATGCAAAGCAACTATTTCGAATGGGTTTTTGAGAAGAACTGAAGTAGAATGATGCTCAAAATGATTCTTTCCAATCCCAAATAGAAGTTGGAATATTTCAGAATTTTTAAGCAAGAAACAACAAAGGAGTTGTCCTGCGATTGATTGGAAATTAATGAACTCGGTTTTTCTAAAACTGAACTCCAAACCAAAGAAAATCAAGAAAGAATATGATTGCAAGGAATACCCTGAATATAAAGAAGAGTGGAGAATAACAAGATCTAGTGATTACGCTTATTGGGTTGCATAATTTCATCTCTGACTATAAGTTCTAAGTTATAAATGGATAAGGAATGAATGGCCAATAGAAATGCAGGTCCTAAGGAAAAGGGGATAAAAATTATATTTGACCCATATTAATCTATCTATATATCTATGAATGTATAGTTTATAACCATTGCCAAACAAGCTATAAAATAAAAAATCTCTATCAATCAAGATTTGAGAAAATAAATCATCCAATTACTGTAATTCCATTCCACAACAAAATATGATCACCAAAAGTAAATAGTAATCCATATCCTTAATAAGGGCAAAAAGATGAGGAGTATTTTATCATTACCTCCCATTGGCGATTTCATTCTTGCCAATGAACCCAAAGAAAGGACCCTGATCAGCTTCTTCAAGCTTCTTCTTCTTGAAGTACTCTTGCAACTCCTTCGCCTTCTGCCTCTGAAACTCCAAAGTAATCACATTCTTGTCTTCCAACGCCACCGGCTTACTCGGAGTAGGCGTAGGCGGTGAAGAAGGAGAAGTCATCGGAGACGAAACTGGTGGAGACGGTGGGACGGGCTTTACGGGCGTAGGAGCCACTGGTCTTCTAAAAGGGCCTTCAGATTGGGAGTTCCTTATGGTGAAAATGGAGGTGGGATTGGTTGCAGAGAATCTAAAAGTGGAAGATGAACATGAAGAAGGTGAACAGGACGAAGGTGGTGAGGTTGATGATAAAGGATTGTGAAATTTGATGCAGGGGAATGAAGGCGATGATGCTACTGACATCTTTTCTATGTACGTATGTATAATTTCTGTGTAGTTTTGTTGGATACTTCGAATCCAGAAGATTTATTTTCTACGATTGGAGAGGGACGAACTGATGGAGAAGGAGAAGATTGGGTGGCGGGGTTGAGAATTTGGGAATGGGGTTTTTGTGGATAAGACATGGCCAAGTTTGTGTTTGTGTACCCGCCACATAGAGGCGCAAACTCCTAAACGACAAGGAAAATGTCAAATGTGCTTGGTTTTTGTAATATTATTATTACTCTATATGTCCAATAAAAATGGTCTCGGTTTTCATTTTTTAATTTTTTTATTCATCTCTATTTAATGTGTATTGATATTAACAAATAAGAACTAATAAAGTAGAATAACAATTAAATGAACAAGAATATTAAGAAAAATATTTATAAATTTCAATTTTCAAAAAATATTAATTGGATTTTCTTAAATTATGTGAGAAATGATATGAGACTCTTTTTATGAGACGGAGAGAATATTATAGTTCACATTTTTTAGAATTTTTTACTTTAAAAAATGATAAATCAATAAAATGATTCTAGGTGATAAATATTTAAATCAAACTAGTTTCAAACTAATTTCAAATAGTTGGAAGTATAAGCCCGTGTAACAATTTTAGTCGTTGAGTACAAACCTAGGAAAATTGTGGAAATAGTAAGCCTCCGCGTAAGTCAGTTTCATCCCGACTTGATACCATCCCGATTAAGTGTGTATTTGCATTCACATAAAAATGTAAAAAAATATATTTTTATGTGAAGTAAGAAAGTGAATGAGTGAGGTTGAATGGTGAAAATTTGTGTAATATAGGTGGGTCATATATGATATATAGATGTGATTGGTTTAACTAAATTTAAATTTAAAAAAATAGGAGAAAGTAACAGTATGCAAACTTAATCTAACTCAATTTCTTGACTCGGCCCAACTCGCTTGTTCAACTCAACCCAAATCAACCAATTATTTTAGTTTTAGGTCATTTAAAATGGGTTTGAGTTGGATTTTGAAATTAGGGTTTTTTTCACATTTACCTTCTTATTTTAAGGAAATCCTATATATACCTAGTAAACGTTTTTACTTTTTATTTTTTTAGCATTTTTATTATTTTTTTCTCTTTAATAAATTTTTTTTAATGCCCCGACCCCCATAGCCCTAACCCCTACCCATTCCCACCTGACCCCAACCCCACCCACGCATCGGTCGGAATATTTTTCTTTCTTTTTATTTATTTTTTATGCTTTTTTATTTTTTTTCCTTTTCTTATTTCCCTTTTTTCTTTGTTTTCTCTCTTTTCTTTTTAATCATTTTTTCTTTTTAAGTTCAAATAGTATCAATTGTTTCACGTTTCAATTCATATAATAAATGATGTTATAATATTAGTTTCGTTATACAAATAATATAACTTGTTAAACAAATTTGTATAACATAGGTTGCTATTATACAAAGAACAAATAATATAGCTTGTTACACAAATAACACAAGTTCTTTAATAACATGCATTGTCACACACATAACATATCTTGTTACACAAATAACAAGACTTGTTATGAAAACAACATGACTTGTTACATAAATAATGTACCTTGTTTCGCACATAACATAACTTATTATACAAATAACATAGTGTGTTACACACATAACATAACTTTTTGGACAATAATATAGGTTGTTATTAAGAATGAATGATGAAAATAAGCCTGAATGGTATTTAAATAGCCATAGACAAGTTCTATGATCAAAAACATTAAAAAATAAATTATAAAAACAGGGGAAAAATTAAATAGAAAAATAGAAAATCATAAATTTGAAGGCCTAAGCGGCCTCAGATGGCCAAAAACTGATGGTTATGAGCCTTGATCACCCCGATGTTTCGCTTACAGGAATGTAATATACTCTAAATTCTGCACCAAATGCCAAGACACCCAAATTTCAACTCGATCTTTGGACTAACTCTCCCTCGATCAATTCTGTCATGTGTTCTACATAAGCTTGTTATACAAATAATATAGGTTGTTTAATAACATAGATTATTACACAAATAACA
>CAVNYN010269845.1:0-22843 GCA_963692815.1 Nyctanthes arbor-tristis
CACACAAAAAAAAAAAAAAAAAAAAAAAGGGCAAAATGACAAACAAGCAGACAAGATATCTCAAAATACTAGTAAATTAGAAAACAGGGAAAAAACAGAAAAAGAAAACCCGAACACAACAGGAAAAACCCCACACACACGTTTTTAACAAACGAGCAACAACCAAAAGCAAAATGACAAACATGAAACAACCAATTCAAACCGAAAACAAGAAATCTCAAAATACTAGTAAATTAGAAAACAGGAAAAATAGAAAAAAATCGAGCACAACAGGAGAGGTAATATTTAGATAGAAAATTTGTACCTTGCGACAAATTGGAAGCTCAATTCGAACCTTCTCCGGCCCATTTTTCTTCCTGTTGGCCGAGCCCTTCTTCCCTTTCTTCTTCGAACGGTTCTTACTTGAACCACGCTTCGAGACCATCGCCGGATCTTACTGGAACGGGCACGGAATTGCTTGTCGAAGCAGTAAACCCCCAACGTAGTCGCTGGTTCTGGTAGCCGATGAACTCACAACGGAAAAACAATTTCGGGCAAACAAGCGGTAAAGAACCCAATTGAGGACGGAACTACCTAGAAGAGTCCAAGAACGCATGAAATAGTTTAGGCACACAAAATAAGGAAAAAACACATTGATTAACTGAGGGCTTCAAATTAGTGTCAGTTACAAAAGAGAGAATAAAGAAATAAATTTAAAATCATATTAAATGAAATTGGAACTATCCAAAAATTAAAAAAAAAATTAAAAAACTGAAAAAACAATAAAATAAAATAATATTTATTAAAAACTAGGAAAAAAACATGAGGGTAAAAAAAATAATAAGTACTATATATATAAATAATATCATATAAAAGAGTGAAAAAGAAAGTACTAATATGAAAAGGGGCATTTGTCTAATATTCTCAATTTAAAATTTTAAAAATACTTTTTTTATGGGGAAATTCCAAAAATACTTATTCTTCTTTTAATTTTTTATTTGTTTTACTTATTATTATTTAATTCATTTTTATTGCTAAACGCCTTCCCCACACCCACCACCCGCTCCGACACCACCTCAGCAGCCGACTAGTTGGATTCCAGCCAGCCGCCACCAGAATCTAAATATTGTTTTAAGCTTATACTTCTTGTTCTCTATCCCTCGAGAAGATTATACTAGCAAATGGATCTTATATTGATGCAATTAAGGGGTTCAGAACCTCTAGGACAAGCAGTTGCCATTAGGAGCATTTTCACTCTTGAGGATATAATAAAGTTAAAAAGGGAAAGAAATAGAAATTAACACACGGTTCTGTAACTTTTGTTACAAAATGCATCTACATATACACAAAATGACTAGGTGGGGAAAAAAAACGTTGATCATGAAGAGATGATATTAATATTGCTGGGAAATCGGGTGCTCCATCTCAAACACAAGACAAAATATGTACTATCTCGAACTATTATTAATTCATGTACTTCCCTCTGAAGTTATTGGCAACCTGGGAGAAGAACTCATATAGTGCATAGAAAAGAAGCATAAGTTTGAGACTGTTGATAAATACCACTATTGGCGATAAAATATATCTAACATCCTGCTGTACCAAAATTGAATGGGATTGTAAGGCAAAAGATTGACTAAAAATTTACAAGAAGTTTGCACCATACATCCCTTCTCTCAATACACTGTCAAGACATGTTGAACAGAATTTTGACAAAAACAGCCTGACAAGTTTCTTTTTCTTTCTTGTCTTCCCATAAGATATATATATATATATATATGCATATATTATATATACTAGTAGTTCTTGGTTGTCGTAACGATTAAGTGCATGCCCTGCTTCCATATTATGTTGGCATTTCGTGATGCTCGGGGCAAGGCCAGCAATTCTCTGGCAATTCTGAACCCATTATATACATCCATAGAAGATCTATCTGCTATCGTAATCTTCTCAAGGGATGAAGATCGAGCAAGTATAAGCTTAAGCAGTAACAGTTCCACGCTAGAATTCCTATTCAAGAGTATCTTCACATTCTTAAGTTTAGAGAGTTTTTGTCTCATGCAGTTTGGATCCTTCAGATAACTTAGAACCCCTTCTCTATCATTAAACTCGGTTATCAATGAGACCTACAGAAAAATCAACTCAAGTATCAAAATCCCAACTGAAAAATAGGTGTGAAGTATTATATATCGATACGTTATATGTGAGTTATTGAACACAGCAACGACCAGTTTTAAACTAAAGCCTACATAAACCATGTCACCTTGAGATCAAGTAGGAGCAAATGGGGGCCACTTTGGAGCAAGCAAACAAGCGTGGAAATCTGATCTAAATCTGTAAAATCTACATAATCAAGCGTAAGATGGACAAGGCGCTTTACTGTTATCAGAAGCCTAGTTGGTGGAGTACCTGCTGCCAAAAACTTTGAAACAAGCTAGAAGATTTAAGGGCATATAATTTGTAAAATTGGAGGAAAAAAAGGAAAAAGAAAAAAACTAGAACTAATTAAAATTCAGTTAATCTCACCTTAAGGGCAAAGCCATCCAACTGAAGATCCTGAACATTTGGCACCATTTCAAGAAGCTTTGCCAAATTAAAACCATGTTCCTTGGCCACTTCTTCACATAATGAAAAATTCAATTTCTTTATGCTTGCATTCAGAAAGCTGTTTAATCTAGCGTCATGGGTCGAGGAAATTGTCAAGACATTGAGTGAAAGAGCAACAATATCTAAATGGTGAATGCCAACGCAGCTATCAAAAGTCAACATCTTGAGTTCTGGGGTACTAAGAGATGAAGAAACTCCAGACGAACTTGACTCAAAGGAAACATCCATAAACTCTAGTCGATTGAGGTCGTCTAAAGATCCATAGGAACAGGATTTGATTGTAACCTGAGAAAGTAATAAGACTTTCAATGATGAGCAGGAAAATATGCAGGAAGGCAGCCTGTATGGCTCGATTGGCTGGTCTGAGTACCCAAGGCTAAGCATTGTCGCACCATTTCTTGATGGATATAACATCCATTGATCCACTTCAGAGTATCGAGCTACTTTTATGTATGAGAGGTCCAGCTGAAAATGTAGCACAGGTCCCATGTGTTGTATCAGAATCTTGCTGATTACCTTATCAGCCTGGCTATCTGGCTTCACTAATCTACAATGCTAATGTCTCTAAAAGTTTGGGCATCAAATATCAGTGTTGGACGCATCGGCCAAAAATTCCTCCATTTTCTTGACAAGATACTTGTCCTCGCAGCTTCTTGAAGTGGTAAGTACTCTAGAATATGAACTAAAACCTCACTTGGTAGGTTGCTTATTCTCTCTTCCATGCCGTCGCTTACTTTCGTAAGGACGCTCATTGTTCTGGTAAACAGAAAGCAAGGAAAAATGTTGAATTTACTTCGAATTTCTTGGACAGGCTTCCAAAATTATTATTTAACATCTAGCTGGGTTTGAACATAATTGAAAATGCAAATGACAGAAACATAAATTAACAGACGGAAAACATGAATACTTGCTATGCTATTAAAAAAAGAGAAGATGATCAAAAATTTACCCAATTAGTTACTCCAGAATTTGCTTCAGTAGATGCCCTAGGCACGAAAAGAGAAGTTGCGTTTCAGCAGAAAGGAAAATCCCAATATTTGATCTTTCCCATTCCCAGAACATCATCATCATAATTCATAGGGTAAATATCAAAAATGATCCCCAACCTTTGGAAAATAATGTATCAATTTCGTCTCTATTCTTTTTTAACCTGTGAAGTCCCCAACATTTTGAAAACTAACATAAAAGGTCCCTATTAACATTTTCTATCCAATTTCATCGTTAAATCCATTGAAAAGAAATTTTTACCCTTGACTTTAAAAAAAGATAATAAAATAGAAAAAAAAGTTTAAAAAAGAAAAAAACAAAAGACTACTTAAATAATAAGAAAGTAATTTTTATCTGCTTCACACACTAATCTAGCCATTCCCATAGCTAACACTTTCCTTACTTCAATTTTCCATTTCTATGGTAAAGAGGCTTTTGTTCTTAATTTATTCCCAATAATTGAAGTAAAAAAAGTACTAGTGGTGCTAACCAGTGGGTGAAGGAGATAAAAATTTATTTCTTATTAGTTACGTAGCTTTTTGCTTTGTTCCCCCATTTTTAAAACTTGTTTTTTTCTAGTTTATTTTCCTTATTTTCCTTAGTTTATTTTTTAAAACACATATTTGCAAAAATCAAGCCATCTTATGGTATTGTTAAAAAGTAGGTATTTTTAAACCCTTTATTACAAATATAGAAATAATAACCAATGATGTAATATAATTGAACTACATTTATATCAATCAATTCCAAAACTCTTGCCATTTCAATTTCAAATTCAAAAACACAAATCAAGGCAACATTTTATTTTCATTGTCCACTTGTGACCATATCAAATGAATTCATTTTTCAATCCACCAATAATCTGTAAGTAATTTCAATAAAAAAATCAGCATGTTATTATATGATAAAATAATTAACGCCAACAAATAGTAATAAGAGGCATAGACTCTTATGAATTTGGAGAAGTCACTCCCCCACCAAAAAAAAAAACTACAAATTATATCATATGAAATGAACAAATTTTATAACCAAAAAAAAAAAGAGAGAGAGAGACAAAGAAATGAACAAGTTTTGCGGTCAATGCATAGGATACAAACGAGTTAAGTACTTGATGCATTTGTTACAATTAGTTAAATACTTTTTTTTTTTTTTTTGAAAGGAAAATTTCTTAATAAACTCATCCAAGTTCCCCTTGCAAACCATGGTGTGCAAGGATAGGAATACAATCGGTCAAAAAATACAAAATAAAAGAAGAACAACCAAAATTTGAGAGATTATGGGCTATTACGTTCTATCTCTAGGGCTGTAATAGCAAGAGCCACAATTATTCGCAGCAAGAAGATTTAAGACTTCCTCGATAATGATTCCTCCTGGTGCATATAGCTCGTTTGCACATAGATTTTGGACTACCCGAGCTGCATCAGTTTCCACTTGTGCCACCTCCAAACCCTGATTCGAAGTAAAGAGAAGCCTTTCACGAATAGCCATAGCTTCAGCCACTTCCACAATATATCGCCCTATACAACGAATCACAAAAGTTGCATGCAACACACCCTCACGATCACATTCTTTGCTTCCCTTAAGGCGGCATCTGTCTGAAGAATTAATCCTTCTGTGGAACCAAATTTCCGCTTCCACCTTGGGGACTGATTCTTATAGATCGGAACGCCCTATTAACTTGCACTTTATTAAACTCCTCTAAATAGATAAGAAGTGAGTCTCTTTCATATTCAATCGTCTTTGGAGGTCCTCCATGCATGGTAAAGTTCCGGTTCTTCCAAATGCCCCAAAGTGTTATGCAAGTGAGTTCCAGAAGTTCTTTGGAGCATGAAAAAGCAACCGACTGAAGCAAATTCCCTATATCAATATCTCCTCTGCATGCCATTCCTTCTCTAACCATCTCTTATAAGCCCATTGCCTTCCATAAACCATTTGCCCATCTATATTGGAGAAAGACGTGTGCATCCAACTCCGACTCGTGGCATCGTAGGCAACGATTCCTAACTTCAATATGGTGCCTCATCAGATTTTCATTAGATGGAATCGCATTACGGGTGAGTCAGCATACAAAATGCCGAACCCGCGGGGAACCTTGAGGTGCCACATTGTGTTCCACAATTTATCCGAATCCCCACTGCTTCCCACCTCATCCTGGAGCTGATCCTCCAACATCAAGTGATAACCACTTCTCACCAAGTAGACACCGGACAACGTATGGTTCTAAATCAGCCTATCTTCATGGTTACCCCTGCCAATTGGAATTTGGATTATTATCTGTACATCCACTGGCCAAAACAAGTCATGAATTATGTCTAAATTTTATGCCTCCGTAACTGAAATTAACTCTTTCACCATGCATATATCATCTCGTTGCGGCGTAATAGGTTGTAATGAATTAGTCCTCGGAAGCCAAGTATCGTGCCATATTTGGATGTTGTTGCCTCAGCGTTTGCTATAAAAGAGGAAAATGCCTCGGCACACAGAATAAACATGTGAGGTGATAACGGACATCCTTGTCTTAAACCCCTAGATGGGATTATTCTTCATTGGTAGCTGCCATTAAAGGTGAAGATGTACTCTACCGTTGAGATACAATCATAAATCATATTGACCCAATTGCTTGGAAAGCCTAGATGTTGCATGATAACTTTGATAAAACCCACTCTACTCGATCATAGGCTTTGCTTATATCAAGCTGGAGTGCCAGAAAGCCTTTGTTGCCATTATTTTTCTTTCCCATTGACTGCAAACCTTTAAAGGCCACAATGGCATTATCCATGATAAATCGTCCAGGAATGAAAGCACTTTGATTGCCAGAGATCAGTGGTGAGAGTACCTGTTTAAGTCCGTTGGCCAAACAATTTGAAATGATTTTGTAAATTACATTGCAAAGGAGAATAGGCCTATACTCAGTAATTCATTCAAGGGACTCTTTTTTAGGGGTTAAAACAATAGAAGTACGGTTAATCGATCTCACCGATGCCCCATCATTGAGGACACACAAACATGTACTGGAGATTGAGCTTTTGAGTTCCTGCCAGTGGGTCTGATAGAAAATAGCATGGAAACCATCAATGCCCGGAGCTTTGCAAGGTCCCATGCTAAAGAGAGCATCTGCCACATCATCCTCTATGAAGGGAACCTTGAGAGACTGGACATCGATATCTGAAAGCTTCTTCCCCATCCACGGGAAGCCCTCCGAAAATTCCTCCTGTGAAGGCCTCGAGCTAGTGAAGAGTTCAGTGAAGTATTCCTCTATATAAGCAAGTAAAGCCTCTTCACCATCAATCCAGTTACCCCTCTCGTCCTTCAACTTTTTTATGGTGTTCTTGCGTTTCCATTCTATAGCCCTGGCATGAAAGAAATCCGTGTTCTTGTCACCATAATTCAACTAATCTACTCTTGCTCTTTGCTACCAATGGCTTTCTTCAATCCATTGTAAGTGTTCTATTTCTCCTTCAAGCTCTTTGACCTCCTCCATAAAATTATCTAGGTCAACTTTACCCAACAATCTGTCTGGTCTCTACTCCAGTTGCTTAATCTATCTCTTTCGCAATCTAAATTTCTTCATGCTCCAAGATTGCAGTGCCCCCGTACAGTTATCCAAATTCCACTGTATTCCTTTAAAAGTCGAGTCCCCAGCATGAGCCAACGGCCATGAGTCTAGCAGCACGGCCATGAACTCGCGGTAATCCTCCTGCCTAATCTAGTAGGGTTCAAAGCAGAAATGTTGAAGCTGTCTACATTTATCCTTAACTGGTTCTCCAAAAAGTGAAAGAAAAATTGGTCTATAATCCGATCTTTCGTATGGTAAATTCTCCAAAACCGCTCCAGGAAACACCTCTCGCTAACTCAAATTATAAAACGCTCTGTCAAGTCTTGCCTACCCATTTTCATTCTTCCCTCTCCCTTTGTTCCATGTCATAATCGGCCCTCTATACACCATATCATCTAACTCACATTCTTCGACCACCTTTCGAAACTTCTCCATGTGTGTAAATGGTCTAAAACCACTGCCAATCCTCTCGGGCATGAAAAGGGTTTTATTGAAATCTCCCCAACAAGCCCATAGCCGAACCCCATCCTGGTGCAATCTCCTTAGAAGTTCCTAGGATTCATCCCTTCTAAAAGTATCCGGATTACCATAAAATCCAGTGAAATGCCAAGTAGGAGAGCCATTGGATCGAACCAAAGCATCGATGTGTCCCATAGAATATGAATTTATCTGAAACTCCCAATCGTTATGCTATAGAAACATTAAACCCCCACTTCGGCCCCTGCTATTGACCACAAAATTTGAAGGAAATCCTAAGTTGTTCTTTGCCCTCTCTCCTGATAATCTAGTCTCGAACAAAAAGATTAAATCAGGGAAATGATCACGGATCAGGTTCTGTAATGATGCCAAAGTACGGGTTCCCTAGTCCCCATACATTCCAAGCTAGGCAACTCATTGTGTACAGCGGCCCTGATCTTCAGGGCTCACTGTTTGGTTATTTGTATTAACTGCCTTGCTCTTCTCTCCAGCCGTTTCCATCTGACCCCTTTTACCTCCTCCAATAGGTCCAAGCAAAGACGCCGAGAGCTTACGTTTACATAAAGGGCTGTTGGCTTTCTTTGCTGAAGCTAGAATAGTTCCTCCAGCCCCCCTCATGAGCTTAACAAGATCGGATTTCCTCTTCCACTTTCTACCCTCACCACCCCTCACTTTCTATTTCATCCCACCTTGGCCTCCACTTACAAGACTCTTCTACTCAACATCATCCTTCGGAACCTCAACCTTTGTCAGCCTCAACAATGAGATCTCTCCTTGCATGACCAAAATTTTCCCCATATCATTACCACTGCCCCGGCCATCTACCTGCGCCGGAGGTCTAGAATTCCCGTCTGACTCACGTTTCTCTTCATGTAAGGGTACCCGGATAGTAGATACCGAGGAAAAGGGTCCTGACTAGCCACAAGTTGTCTCCCCCTCCTCATCTCTCCCAGCCACATCTCTACTGCCCCCAATTATCGCTGCACTAGAAGGGTTGCCCCCTGTGTGGGAGTCAACCAATGGCTCCTTGAAAAAACCGTCTTGCCGCCTACGTAGAAAGGTGACGCCTTCAACCAATCCCCAAACTTATGCTCTCCCTTTGTCGTAGCCTGCCTCTCATATTCTCCACATTCATTGAATTTATGTCCTATTATCCCGCAATGGTAACAATAATCGAGAAGCCTCTCATACTGCAAGAGGAGTATGACCTCTTTTCCCATTGATTCCAAAAATATTTTCACACTACGTTGGAGGGTTTCATAATATCCACCACCACTCGAACCCTGGGAAACATGTTATCCGTATCCACCGCATCAACCTTCCTCATCTTTTCTTATATGTGTCGCACAATATTTTCAGTCATGCAGAGAAGAGGCAAGTTGCTGATTTGCACCAAAAACGGAACTCTGTGGAACTCCAAATCTGATATAATAGCAACTCTTGAAGGGGCTTGCAGAAAGAGCAACTGATTATTGAATAGCCACAGGCCCCCTACAAGCACCCTTTGACGATTCGCCCTTGAACCGAACTCGAACAAGAAAGTATTCGAGCCGCCCTTTTTTCAATCTTGAATTGCCGATGAAGTTACCAAACGTTGTGCAAAACCCTCTCTATAGCTTCCTTATTCACTGGCCTTGTCCCTAGAACTAGCCCGACAAGGCACAACTCAAGCATAACCTTTCCTTTCTCACAATCCTCCGCTGATACATGCATGCAAAGGTTATCTTCTTCATCAAGTTTCAATCTTTCGCATAACTTACGAACTTCCTCCGGATCCATATTTTCCGCCCAAGAAACTTGAGGTCTGTCATCGATTGAATGAAAAATAAAATGAAAAACAATGGAAAATCAAGGAAAAAATAGAGCTACACAACGGTGGGAGGAAACCCTAATCCTACGCTTTGAGAGAAAACCTAAGATAGGGTAATACTACCATTCAATTAATTAAATACCTTCTTTGTTGGAGCAAAAATTGATAGAAAAGGACGGGAGTTGACTATATTGCGATACATAGACGAGAAAATTAGTAATACAAATCAAAAACTTTTTCTTGTATAATGTTTGAATTACAGTGAATTAATCCAAATTATATTCAATCCTACTCCAAGGAAATTATATCATGAGCATATGTAACTATAACATAACATTTATCTTCAATTGATCTAATTTACATATTTTTTTTTATGCTCAAAAAAATGCTAGTCACAAACATCATCAACACATTTCACTACCTACTCTTTGTTATCTAATGCTGTTGATGATGTACACGAATCTTTGCTTCATTGTGTATAGCGATAACAAATTTGGATATAAAAACCTAGTTGACTAATTTACTTGCTTCACTTGGGATGGCAATTATATCATCTCCATCTTCATCTTGAGTTAGTCCTTCATTTGCAGACCTCTCAATGACAAACTCTCTAGCATCATGCTAACTTTGACGACTGCCATATAATCAGTCACAGGTGAGTTAATCAACCAGCATCTTCCACTAGTTATACTATCATCTTCAATGTAAGGTAGAAAGGTAGGCCACATGCATGTTCGAAATTTTTGACGATCCTGTTATTAAAACAAATGCAATCACAATGAATTTACAATATAATTAATTAAACTCAATCAATAGCCGAAAGTAGTAAGAAGGTATTATTGTAAATAGTCATTGAGCTCTTACTAATTCAGTCACAACGATCACTCACAACCCGTACCCTATTTTGTTATCAATTATCCAACCCTTTTAACTCTAACAGGAACAAAAGAATTCAATCACATACTTTTTTTCTTGTTTCAATGCACTATGCAAATATAAATCAAATTGCAACGAACTACTCAATCAATAACGGTACATTTAGTCATAACGAAATTACAAATTCAGTCACAACTCATACCATTTTGTTATCAATTATGCAACACATTTCAATCTAATAGGAACATCCTTTCATTCATATAAAACAGCAAAAAGAATTCGATCACGTACCTTTGTCTTGTTTCGATGCAATGTGCAAATAATAATCAAATCAGGACGAGCTACATAATGAATAGTTTCATATAACCAAACTGGTGTACAGTCACATATTATGATATTCTGATGCTGAAGCACACAAGCATAGTTGCAAAAGAAAACACCTAAAAAATGAAGTTTCATTTTGTGTTTTCATATATAGAACAATTCGTGATTTAGGATACCGATCTAAGGAATATTATATTATGATGCTATTAAATTCAATTATGTAACTACCATGATTAGAATCCTAAATTATAGCATGTAGTGTGTACATCAACACACACTTGATTTTTTCCGTACCTGACATTTTTATAATTCTGCAAATACGACCTGACTTGTGAAATTTAGGCAGAATATAAGTGTCCACATACACGCCACATGGGCTGTGTGGTGCCATAACAGACCACACATATGGCACTAAAACACCACTTAAAATATTTATGTAGTTATTAAAGTATCCCGATAATCTACGTGAAGCAAGAGACTTCGTCCCTCATTTACGACCCAATTTTTGACGAGCAGAAATAGACAGGAACCTGGCCTGTGATAATAATTTTTTTTAAATTAAAAATAACAAAAATATTTAATGGGAATGTTTGCATTTCTAACTTACTTATTATAAAATAAGGCTAGATCTGATATGAGTTCCGTGAGGTGGCCTGGCTGCCTTAGGAAACGTAATTGAGGGTCCAAAAATTAGAATTTGTTTTCTTTTCGGGTTGACAAATAAAAATATGATGATTATTATTATTAATTATTATTACGATTCAGATAAAAAGAACAATTGTTTGCTTTGTGTGGTAAAAGTTTTAGCTCTTTTATTTAGAAATTTGTTAATGTGATAGATAAGGCTCCTGTTAAAGAGATAGATCACTTACGTGGTGGACATCTAACAAAAGCAGCCCCCTGTTGGTGGGGCAGTTTTTATTAGATTTCCACTACGTAAGCAATAAGACTCCTTAACACAAGATAAATAAGACTCTGTAGCCGGACCGATTTTATTTATATTACTAGTTGTGTCACGTGCTTTGCACGTGTTTTTTGTTATAATTTTGTAAATATTAGCGGCAGTATGTAATGAAATGAACAATGAATAAATATTAACTAAATAATAGAATTGATAGTCATGATCTCCTGTCAAATTATGCTATCAGTCACCTATGTAGCGAGATATGATTGAGAATATATTGATATCAAATTGATGAGTAAACACTTTTGTCATGGGAAACTCAAAACCAACACATGAATGTAATGTCACGTTTTCCAATTTTAATTAAGCATCAAATTCTCTATATTTTGTGTTATAAGTAGATTTTTTTCTTTAATTTGAATAAAACTTTATTGAACTTATTGTTTAATTAATACTACATATGTCCTAAAAAGATGATCTACTTTCTCTTTTAAAAAGTACTTAAAATATTAGTTCTCTTATATACCCTATTTAATGTGTCTAGTTATAAAAAAATAGAATTATTAAATCAGAATAATTAATAAATGAAAATATATAATAGAGAAATGATGTTGACATTTACTTTTCTAATAATATGAAATAATTTTTTCTTAGTCTATATGAAAAAAGAAATAGATATCTTTTTGAGACAGATATAGTAGAACTTAGTTGAATTCACATAAATACAAGTGAATTGAATTAATAATTAAAATGCTAAAATGTAATGACATTTAATTTAATCTAATTTAATTGAATTCACTTATCAAATTTAGGAAAATGCTTATTCCCTGACTTGTTTACTTGATAGGTGACTCGGTGTGTATAAACGTGATGTTTTTGCCCATAAAATGTCCAATCTTATTTTAAAATTGTAATGACAAAAAAAATAAATACACACACAAAAAAAAAAAAAAAAAAACTCATCCAATAAGTAAGTAGACAAGGTAAAGTAGCACATCTCTAAAATTTAACATTTATTATATTCAATTTGATAGGAGAATAAACTTAAATTCAGGTTATAAATCATACCACATTCTGCCGCATCATAACATTAGTCTCATAAGTAACATATCGTAAGTTCTATATCAAAATTCCTATAAATATTACTTTTGGGCTCGAATGAACTGATTCAAAAATATTGGCATCTTCAAAAATATTATAAAGAAAAATTTTACTAAATATTTGTAACAATTTTATGAGCAATATGTTTATAATTTAATCTCAGTTGTTAATTCTTATTAAAGTATACATTGAATCTTTAATTTGACACTCGTATTGCATATTTTTCGACTTCAAAATAATATTATAATTATTAAAAAATGAAAATAAACGAAAACTTAAGCAGTCAAACAAATATTATGACATTTTGTTTCTGACAGCCCTTTCAAATTAAATATTTTTTATGTAACGAAACGGTCAATTCCAACATGATTATTAGTTACTCATTGGATTTTTTTCCACTAAGTGATATATATGAATAATTAATCTCCATTTCATAGAGTTTCTCCTTTATATTCATATAGTTCCGTACGAAACAAAACAAAAAGACACAAAAAAAGGAAAAGGAGGACGAAAATATGAATACTAAAAGAAATGGCTCTTTTAATAGTATAGATAAATAGAGATTATACAAGAGAATGAACTCAAATTAAAAATTATAACACACCATATACCATAATTCTTTTTTAAAATGATATGAACATATGGTTAATTAATTCATAACATGGTCAAGTAAAATATTATCATATTTCCCTTTATTGACACATTTTCCTACTACATTGTGCTACATTGGTTCCATAGAGATCTAATTATTAATTCTACATTAAAAGTTTCTTATATAGATTGTCAAAAAGTTCATATAAATATTACAATTGGACTCAAATGAATTAATCTAAAAGTATTGGGATGTTGAGAATAAAGCAAAACTTTCACTTTACATCTTTAAGACAATTTTATGAACGATATATTTATAATTTGCTCCATTTATTAACTCGTATTAAATTATGAGTTGAGATCTTTAATTTGACATCAACATTGCATATTTTTTATTTCAAAATAATATCATAATTATCAAAAGAATGAAAATAAGTGGAAATTCCTTAAATCATAAACAAACAAACAAGCCACAAACTCCAAAAAAAAATTTAAATAAATAAAATAAAATGGAAAAGAAAAGGAATAAGACAACCAAAGTGTGTACAATAGCAATCTCTTTTGCGATTTTCTAAGAAAACCTCACCTTTCCTTTACGGAGCTCAAACTGTCACTGACTGCACAACATTAATTGTTGGGCCTACACTTAATATTGTGCAATCACGTGACAGTTTAAGCTCCGTAAAGGGGAATGTGAGGTTTTCATAGCCGGACCGATCTCTTTCAGCCTTTTATACATGTAGGATAAGATAGGATGTCATGACTCACTGATTTGAAACTTTTGTTAAATTCAGACTTTTGTAAAAGATAAAAATGAACAGCACGTGATTTCATCCGTCATAATCATCAACCAGCATATGAGATTCAGCCCTTTTATAGTGAATTTTATTGCTCGCATGAGAATGGTAAAGGAAGTAGGGAGATTTTCAAATTAAAAAAGAAAAAAAATTAAGGGAGAGACGATGTGCGTTTTGTGTAAGCGAGCAATAATGAATGAAGGATGGTAGGAAATAGTATTTTGGCTGTGCAGTCGGTTTCTTGAATTGATGTTGCTCAGGGATAACTGCAATAGGCTAACAATAGTGAAGAGATGTGAGCTTAATTTTATTGAAAACAAAATTGAACAAAAAACTCGTCTTTTTCATTCAGTTATTGCCCTAAAGATTTCCTCAAATTTGTGTTCAAGTGGGTTAACAAAACAATAAAAAGTGGACGACAAGTAATTAACAATGTGGTGTCGAAATCGAAGTTATGAAGAATGGGAGAATGTGGTGTTCATAATAATAATAATTAAAGTAAATAATTAATTAAGTAGTTATTTGGGTCATTATATTAATGTCTAGTTTTGTAAATATAAATAATGTAGTGTAAATAGAAATTTTTGTAGTGGTAATATAATTCCCCTTTACACGTAATGTTGACTTTTAGTGCCTTTAGTAGATTCATTCACATTCGACATTTAAAATTATCTGACTTTTGTTTTCATTTGCATATTGCATATTTTGTTCTTAGTATAATTTTTTGCTAATTTTCCTCATATAAAACTCTCAATATATTAAAAAAAAAAAAGAATCTTGAACATATACAAAGACAAAGGATAGTTGAAAATGTCCCAATAATTTCTCCTCTTTTTTTGTTGGAATAATTTCTCACTATATAATACTATACATATGGCGCTAAATCATTTTCAAGTCTAATTCTCAATTGAATTTATATTCTCAAAGATATTTTGTCCGTCTAACTTTTTCTTTTTCCATTTTTTTTTAATTTTTAAATTCACACTTGTAAATTTTAATGTCCTCAACAATTGGTATGTTACAGCACCTTACTATATACACTGCCAGTAGAGTCCTGTCAGTCCACTGTCCACTTACCAATCATCATGTCAAAATAACGCAGTCACCATTTCTCATTTCCACAAAGTGGCAAGATCTCTCCCAACCACCAAGACAATGATAAAGAGACAGCAGCAAACGTAAATATATAGTATTGATAATTATAAACTTCGCTCAAAATATGAATGCTTTTCTTATATTAGAACCACCTAAAATTTTAAGAAAAATTCAGAAGATCCTTGGAACCCCAGAAAGCTACAATAGAGAGTACACCCTCCCCTAAAAGTTAGAACTACGATCCAATGCCTCAAAAATCACAGATCACACGATCCATGAGCAGTATTTTACCCGACCAGAAGCTGTATTGTAAAACATTCTATAGGATCCGATAGGATAACAGCAGGGAGATATGAGAAGCAAAGATCAATAAAGTCAACTAGTATTAGTTTCTAGTAATCAGTTTCGGGATAGAAAACCCTTGGACAAGAAAATTGCCAAACCGCCAATTGCCAGTGTTGTTAAGACAATGGAGATTTTGACGGGATTTACATCAGCAATATCACTTTTGTTAGCTCTTCTGGCATGACGTGACTTTTCACCCAAATTCTCGCGCAGAAGACTGCTAAGATTGTCTAGCTGGTGCACGATTTGGCGTTGTCCCCTCGCTACACCACTTATCTGTTAAGCATAGAGCGGTATGTATCAGATAAGATGGATAAATCACACAGAACAGGGTAAATCAACCAATGAGAACCTCATTATCCATAATCAGTCACTATTTCTATCCATCCAAATGGACCCTTGTTTTCTCTCCTCCAGCCAATGAATTTCAAATATATATTCATGCAAGGGGAAAAGGCAAAATTCTTTTTTCTGTTCTTGAGGAACTCGCCTGCTACTCGAGAATTCTGAGATTCAGTCCAGTCCGCATTTTCGTTGATTTAACACATTTCTTTAACATAAATATATTTATATACATGAAATTAAAACCAAATGCACAATTATATAATAGCAACCGACTATTAACGTGTATGGATTCTGCTGATGTTATTTTGAACATTAACTCACAATAAAAGTGTTGCATGATATTTTTAGGCCAGGCCTCAGTTAAGTATGGTCTAAGAAGAAAGAGATTATTTCCTCATCTGAATGTTTCATTAGTTTTACCTCTTCCATCAGAGAAGACTCCCTGGCCAGCTGGGAGAGAGATGAGGAATTTGGCATGATGGATCCAGTTAAAGAACCACTCTCCAAACCTGATATGAAATGAGAAGTTGGGACCGAACCGTTACACGATTCAGCTTGTAAAGCTATGTTTTGTGAGCTGGGAGAAGCTCTCTTGCTGACTAACTTTGAATTATACTCTTCAATGCGAGATGTGAAGTCATCCATCCTATCATTTAGTGTAGAAATATGTTCCAACAGATGTGTGATCGCTCCCTATCAAATATGCACAGAATAAATGTGTCACAGAGAGAGAGAGAGAGAGAGAGAGAGACGGACGGGATGTCACCTGATTTCCTAACGTAGCAGGTTGCTCTGCTGTCCTATCATCGAACCTTCTGCTAATCCTAGATAGGTTTTTGTCCCTATGTGTTGAATATGAATGTGACATTCCACTGCTCAGAAAATCAAGTTACAAACAAGTTTGAGATGGTGATAATCCAACAATTGATCAAAAAGTGATCAGGAACTAAAAGCCAAAAATCCAACACATCCCGTAAAACAAACAGAATCCTGTAACCAACACAGTGAATTTGATAAAATATTTCTAATTTTTGGGATTGGCATCACAACTTATTGTTTCCCATTCTATTCAGTCCAGAGCTACTTTTACTATCACTTAAAACAAAAGATATTTACTATACCAAGATTGGTGGAAAAAGTATTAGCGTTTTGAGTTTTCTAATATACAGAGAGGTTAGCAATTTTATTTTTAAGCAGGTAGATAGTGTGAGTTGTCGTGGAAAAGTCAGATGTGTAACAAAGAGAAACCAAAGTAAAGTAGCAGAGTCCACTGGAAGTATGAGTCCAAGAGAGAAAGTTGGAATGTGCCCCAGCTTTTTATACAGTAGAGATACATGTAAATTGCAATATTAACTCCCAGTCCATGGAGTAACAGTGCCTAGCAGCTTTCCTAGTATTGGCATTTGTACATTGGCCATGGGGACTAAACTCATGTAAGCAAGACAGCAGCAGAGGATTGCCAGAACGATTTCAGAACCTGTCCCTTCAAATCGTATAAATAAAATGAAAATAGAAAGGATTCCATTGTACATGGTACTTTTGTTCTTTCACAGCCCATTAATGGAAATCAGATATCTACCCGCTATCCCATTTTCTGATGCAGCTAGAAGCTTAAGGAATCTTTAAGACAGAAAACAAATTGCTTAATTTCCATAAACATAATTAACAGTCTTTCTCAGAACGTGTAGGAGAGTGGCTAACAGAATTTACACCATAAATAGGTTGGGGTTGTGAGAAATGATTTATAGCAAGTATCAATTAGTCTACTGCCAAGCTAATTTAAAAGTTAACGTCAAATTATACTGATAATAATAATAGGCCCAACTCAGTGAGGAGGCCTACGAGTAATTGATCTACTCTAAGCTATATCAGAAGTGCAGATATTAAGTAGAACCTTTTTGAAGTCTTAATCCTTGCCCTTTCAGCTGAGGAGACTCGGGAAAGAGCTTCCATTGGGCTGGAGGCAAGGTCATCTTCTATGCTAAGCTTGGTTTTCAAATCTTCTGGCAATGCCTGAAAATTATTTCATATTAGGATTAAGATACAGATGATGGAATCTGCAATGCCCTGCTGGTTCCATACCATAACCTCATTTACGAGATTCTCTATCTGAATTTGTTCAATATAAGTTCGCGGAACATATGAACCTTCCAATCCCAGCTGTTCAGCAACACATTTGACAACCAGGCGATCTCTGCCTTGTACCTGTTGAGAACACAGATTTTTTAACAGCATATCTTTAACCATTTACGTTGGGTGAAACAAGCTACCTGAGGATTTAGACTATTGACTATTATGTCATCGCACGAATACACATTCTAAACGATCAAAATTTTTGCACTATATTATAACCAAAGCTATTTCTTAGAGATAGTAGATATAACATAAGGCTAGAACTCTAGTGCATGTCAACAGCGAGATATCTTATGGAGATCAGTGAATCTATCATTTATAACAAAAACATCATTTGTCTTCGGAAAATCTCCATCATGCACTATACCACTTTCTACTGTAATTTATAAGATCATGAATATTCTTCTGGGTCAAGACATAAGTACTAACTCAATAATTAACAAATAATGGTTGCTGACAATATCCATTAAGAGGCACTAAAGGCTATGATAGGTAGATTCATAACAATAATCATGTACTTATATGACAAAGAATGATATAATTCACTTATGTAGTTATGAAAAAATACACATCCAAATCTGTACTAGGTAATTAAGGAAGAAGTAATGCTATTTATCTAGAGAGTTGGCATTTTTACAGTGGGAGATGGTAGATATACATAAATACAAGGAAACATTAACCTATTGGATGTCCAATAATAAAATGCCTAGCTAGACTCCAGTCTAGATAAAAAGCATTATTCTTAAGTAAATCTCAAGGCTCATAAAAATAGTGTTTGTTGATGATTCAACAAGAACAACAAGCGAGGAAGGATATAGAGCATGTTGCTCATTATGAGCACCTAATAAGCTCAGCCAAAGAGGTAGCACTTGTCAGCACAGGAAACTCAGGACTCAATGCTTACACATCAGAAAAACAGACACTACGGACACAAACTCAACATGCAAGAGTAAAACTTTAGCACATGAGATCTTAGCACATTAGCTGGGGGGAGAACGAAAGGTACACCACCTGAACATATTGACGCTTTAGCTCTTCCAGCAGATCAATTTTCACATGGACTCTTTCATCACTAAAAACATGGCTACTTCTTTTCAGGATGGCTGCTATTGTATACCCCAAGGCCATCAGTCCTCCAAGAAGCCGTACACTAACTTCAAAAGTTATTCTTGGTGATATGACAAATGGAGGATCCGTGACCCATTCCTACAGTTCAAAAGCATAAAAAATATTGAGACAATAAGATAACAAAACTTTTTCCCGCTTCTTAGTAGTTACACAATCTTCTGTCGAACCCAATTGATAAGCTTTTTACTAGAAACTAGAAGTTATGCTACATTAGAATAGCTAGTATAAAAGATCAACTCTATGTTTAAACATAACCAACAAAAATTCATACAGGAAAAGATGGGAATTTTAGACCCTGGATATGTTAAAATCTTATCTTCACTTCCTCTGGACAAAAGAGAGGAAAGACAAGGAACAAATAACACAGCCTACTTTTGTTTTCAAGGGTTTGTTCAAACACCCCTCTATTTTCCAATAAAATCAAACTTATCCACATCTATGTGCCAGCAGAGTGAAATAAGACGGCTTTCAAATCTAGAGGTCAAAATGAGAAACTTGAAAGGATTCACACCTTTAGGATGAAGAGTACAAGTATGGCACTATACATGATGGTGGTGGAAGAAACAAAGTGAACAAAGAAATGAGTGATGACCTGAGAAGGCATGGTAGAAATCAAATTTCTAATTTTGCTTAAACATCTCTCATGCGTTAATGAATGTTAATAATATTTGCTCTACTACAATGAAACAGTAGTACTCTGTAAAGCCTACAAAATTGGAACAAGACAATGATGCACTATATGCATTTTTAGGAAACAAAATTGAATGATAAACAAAAGTCCACTAACTACCAAGTACCAATCACCACGACATTAGAAGCAGACCTCAAACATGAGATTGTATTTTCCATCCTTATTCCGCATCCTCAAATAAGATTGGCAGGCCTCCGGATCTTCTCCGGGTGGTAGAAGATATATGTCATAAGTCTGTTCTGTTGTTTCAGTGTATTCTTCAGACATGACAGACTTGATTTGATCCCCTGTTACATCCCGTGAAGACTAGAAGAACATGTATCCCACAGTTAATGTTATATTTCATTATCATGTAAGCATGAAGTAGCATCATAACAGAACTAGAAAATTCTGGAGAAATTTGTTACCTTCAATATATAAGTAGGAGACTGGAATCCAGTGAAAGGGTTAAATTTGTTAATGATTTTCACATGTGCAGTGAGAACATCAGGCTCAATAAAAGCCTTATACATAGGGTACACCTGTGGAGGAGCCTAGCTGAGAAGCTACACAGAAAATTATTTATTTCACAAACATATTTAACCCAGAGAATAGGGAAAATACTGTTTCAGATATTTGGTGAATTATTTCCTCTGGCTCCTGCCCAGCTCGTTGTATATCCCTAAAAACCCGTTTTACAAGATCGAAGTGAACACCTCCTGTCACAGATACTCGAAGATCCAGCGAAGGACGCAATTTTTCACTTAAAGCATAGATACCCTCAATAATCACAATGCGAGAGCTAGGGACTTCAAGTGTCCTGTCATGGTAACATGACTTCATCAGGTCATGAACTGGGAACTTCTAGTGGAGATGCAGCGATAAGTATGCTCAACTTGAAGACTTAGTTTAAGTAAAAGTTCATTCAGTGAAGCAACATGAAAGGTACCTTAAACGAATGGCTATTTGTGAATAGGAATTGAGAGCATTCTCAGCTGGGCTTATAATTTATTTATAAGATGGAGAGAGAAAAAGATCCTCTCTCGGGTATTGTAACTAACTTAGAATCCCATCCACAAGAGAGAAGTATGGTGAAGAGAATAGATAGCTATAGTGACATACATTTCTTTTAATTTGGTCAAGAACTTTAACATTAACTAACTGAACAGGAATCATCCAGAATGAATCTACGATCCAAATAGCTTGCTAGACTAATAAAAAGAAGAAAGAGAGCTGTTTTTATGGCACTCATTAGCTAGCTGAGGTTAATATCAATCTCAATTCATAAATGACCATAAAAGGAAAAGAAGAACAAAAATAAAAAAGACAAAAATGTAAGATGATTTAAATGAAAATTATTTTATTTAAAACCTGACTCACATAATGTTGTTCTGATCAGTCTAAGTTACGTTCTGATAGAGTGCATTATGTGCTTCTCTAATGACCAAAGTTGGTACCTGTATCCTGTGCGGGAGCTAGATTTGAAATCATATATGGGAACCTCAACCTGCTTCCCTGCTTTCAGATCTTGAATGTTCTTCAGCAAGGTATCATAGTCCGTCAAGCGTGGATCTATATGAAAAAACCAATAGTTCTTTATTTCTAGTGCAGAAAAATGTTATAGATTGTTTAAAATAAAAAAGGCGCAAATAAATGCTGCAGCCATAACGGGGGATATTCTGCATAACTATCTCTTGATTGAAAGTGTAACTGCAGATAAATTTTAGGATAAACAAGCAATGATAATTCTAGAAAAGAATTTGTGGGTTGGAGGCAGGGTTAGGGTTGGGGGTACAGTTTTCAGATGAATGCAAATTGCCATCAAGTTTTATTAGCCTCAGCCAAGAGCACGTTATTCCTCCAATGTGTATATTATAACTAATATACTGCTGCTTGTCCGCGGTGAATCCAACCGTAGGTTTTTGTTGTTAATCTAAAGGAAGCAAAGATGACAATAGGAGGGAGTTGGATAAGAGGGACTGAAAGGGAAAAGTGATTTGAAGAGGATTGAAGGAGCAATCAAAGAAGATGAACATTTTGGAAGGAGGTTTTTTAGGGACAGATGTATATTCTTTTTTGGGCCAACTAGAGTTGAAACACCTCCCTACGGTCAGTGATTAAGAATTCATAAATTTGTGAAATCCCAAGAAGAAAGTTTCTTTGGGAGTAGATTTTGTGGCATCAGCATTTATATGCTGTTATAAATAGGGCAAAACCAATTTGGAATTGCCGTTGGTCGAGCAAACATGGTCTCCCAAGCAGAGAGAGAACCAATCTCCAAGTACATTTTTTCATTTTACATAGGATTCAATTTATGTATTTCAGACCATTCTAATACCACATTACATCTAGACATCAAGCAAATGCAGGCCATACAATTTTTGCTAATAGGCCTACTACAACTTAACTAACTTCTATAAGTTATATCAATCGATAAGTTGTTTCTAACAATCTACAGCTCTACTCCAGTATTTTCTTTCCAAAGAAACATGCTTATAGATACTTTAAGACCATAAAGGAACACCGACAAATTTCAAAATGAAAACATATGAAAAAGCAAGAGATCTCAAGGATATTGGGATAAGGAAATGAAGAAGCCTTCAATTAAAAAAATCAACTAACAAGAACAAGAACCCCAAAATAGAATGCAGCAAGATATGTCTCTGAGAAAAAAGGAATATGAATAAATAGTATCACTATTACCATCAAAATTTCCATCAATAATTCGACTAGAATCATTGTAATTGTCCATTGAGATGACAGCAACATTTGGCATAAAATTGAGTATCTTCTCCGTAAATAGAGTCTTTCCAGCACCAGAGGGACCAGCTACACCTACTAATATCAATCCATCATTCTTCTGTGTCAACAACTGGCACGCACGAACAACAACAAAAAAACCTTTCTCAAATGACAAATTCTCTGTAATAGGAGCAATTTCATAGCGATCCGAGTCCTTTCTCTTGACCAATCGAACTTGATCTTTTAAGAGACCATGTCTTCTCTGAGTTGATTCAACACCAGATGCGTCTTGAGCCATTGAGATTATGCTTCCTTCTTCTCAGAACAGAGGAAGGGTATAGAATTGTGAAGCATTGAACCTTGACTATAAAGCAAA
>CAVNYN010269846.1:0-38095 GCA_963692815.1 Nyctanthes arbor-tristis
ATCCATCATTCTTCTGTGTCAACAACTGGCACGCACGAACAACAACAAAAAAACCTTTCTCAAATGACAAATTCTCTGTAATAGGAGCAATTTCATAGCGATCCGAGTCCTTTCTCTTGACCAATCGAACTTGATCTTTTAAGAGACCATGTCTTCTCTGAGTTGATTCAACACCAGATGCGTCTTGAGCCATTGAGATTATGCTTCCTTCTTCTCAGAACAGAGGAAGGGTATAGAATTGTGAAGCATTGAACCTTGACTATAAAGCAAAATAGCACAACCAAATCATTTAGAATAGACATTCACAGCCAGAGACGTGTTAATCTTTTTCTGTCTCACCAGAACTATCGTACAAAAGCTAACACGCTCACATTTATTGCCATGTACTCTTTTTTTTTTTTTTTGAATTTGAACTATTTCCAGACTCTGTAAACTACTACCATTTATGATCCATGCTGTAAAAAGATTTAAAAGGAATAGCACAGGTGTCAAAAATTGTAAAAGGGAAGTAAAATTGCTGGACAATTAATTTAAGCTTCAAATGATCACAGCTGCTAAATCTATCATTTTGTCGCAAGGAAAGGGATTAAGCATCCTTTGCACAATGAAATTGTAAACCATTTACGCAACAACAGGCTAAATATCATTAAACAGAAGTTTATCTCCCCAAATAACCATTGATAGACTTGTACAATATAGGTAATAAGCAAAAAGGTTCAACCTAAAACAGAAAAACTAGAGGAGCAAATTAGAAATTTCACACAACATATCTATGTGGGATGCAAACTTCATATAGCTAACATCTGAACAAGCTCAAACTGTATTAAAAGAGTCGCAGTTAGACATATTTTTGACAGAAGTAACCAATTACCAAACACTTTAAGTTGATACCAATCCATGATCCAGTAGCAGTGTTTTATAGCATCACAGGAATTGACAATTAAAAAGCTATGACATTTATAGTTAGTTCATCAATCCATACACATTCAGAAACAGTTGCGCATAAGATATTCATAAGTATCACAATGCAACCAAAAGAATTAACCAGTAGAATACCTACATTGCACGACAGCATCAAAATATGATCACCAACATAATAACTCAAGAAAACCAAGAAAAGCACATATCCCTCGACGAGAAAATCAACAGAAAATCAGTTCCTAGCCAAGAAAAGATACAAAGTGAAGCAAAAAACACGCTCCCGAGATTTGTTTGGATCTGAAAAACTAATGCTACCAACAAAAGCTACCCACTTGCAACAGAAAATCAAGAAAACAGAGTACTAGAAATAAAAAGGCAAAAATGCCATACAAAGAAAATAAAATACCAGCAGAAAAGGAAGATATTTGGATCAAAATATCAATCAAAATTTAATATATACTGACCTTTCGTCCTTCTGGTATGTTCTTTCAAGTGGGGTTCAACAAAATAATAGAAAAACGAGAAGCCTTTAGGCATTTGTGTGTGTGTGTATATATATATATATGTATATTGTGTCTGTGTCTATATCAATTATACTACCTTTTCATCCTGTGTTTCAGCTATTTAAAGTAAAATAAAATTGAAAAAATTAAAGATAGCGGAGAAGTTGGGGGTTGTGAACTTGTGATCTCTGGGTTTTTCGGGAAGTGGGAATTATTGAACATTTGCCGCGACTCTTTTGAAACAAGATTTATTGGACTTCACAGGGGCAGACGTACAGAACCAAACTGCAACCTGAAGGGCTTTGCGTTTCTATTTATAGGTTTTATTTGGGTATTATTGGTAATTATAATTATAATAATAATTAGTATTATCATTATTCTCTAAAATTATAATTTTACCTACTATTGATATGACATTTAATTTGATAATTAATCAATTATAACAATATATTTCAAATATTTTTATATTTTCAATACACATTTCACCTCTCTCCTAATTATAATTTCGCCAAATTAGACAAATAACGAGAATCAAACAAGCTAATATAATTATTGTTTTCCTAATTCTTTTTTCAGATTTGTTATTTAATTTTTTTTTCAAGTGTCTTCTTCAAACCATTTAATATTTGGTGATCATATGAACAGGGTGATAATAGCAAAATTAGAGACAAAATTCTATAATTATTTCAGAGTAATTTTAGAGAGACATGAAAAAGTGATATTCTCACATGGCACATATTTATTAAGTGATAATTATATAGTTATTTTTTCATCATCTAATACAAGTGTGTCACGTATATAATATCACTTATTCATGTATTACTTATATGTCTCAATAGAATTTTTGTTATAATATAATATACGTGCACATCTATGATTATTTTCTCTTTCAAGTCTCAAGAAAGTCATTACAAAGTTGGCAAGAATTAGCCATTCCAAATATGAGAAGATCGGAAGAGCCAATTGGGTGTGTGTCTTTCAAATTTCGAAGCGAAGCAAAATGAACTGTGAAAAGGTGAGGGTAATAATTGATTCTAATCAAAACGAATATGTAAATAAGAATTTACCCTTTTTGGTTTTTTTTTTTTTGGTGGGGGGTTGGGAAATATTACCATGCGCATGATTAAATTAAATACAATAAATTTTCTTTGGGGAAATTTCAAAAAAGTGCAACTTAATTCTTAACATTTTATTTTTGACACAGAATCCCTAACTTTTAGCTAAATAGGAAGTCAAAGGTTAGATCTAAATCTCTCATAATCTTTCTTGACTTTACTGGAAACTAGATTATCACTCGTACGTTGCACGGAAAGATATCAAATCAAATTATATCTAACATTAATACAAAATCTTAAGTAATATATTATTAATCATATTGAACTATAATATTTTGATTATCTTACTGTTAACTAATATTTAATATGTGCTTACTCGATATGGAATGCTATTAAGTGACTTCAATAGGAGTTGCAAAAAGACCCGACAAACTCGATACCCACGGGTATCGAATCATGTTAAATAGGGAGTAGCCGACTAAATAGGTAATTCGGTCGGGGATGAGATTAAAAAAGCTAGACCTGACTTAACAATGTACCGAGGAAGGGTATGATAATTTTTACTCGTACTCGGCCCATATACCTTTTTTTGGACAAAAGTAAAAATATTTACTAAAAACTTTAATGGTTTGAAAAGTAAAAAGATGATAAAACTTATCAAGAAAACTCAATAATTTCAATTGTAATTTTAATGTTTAGAATACTATTTAATAAACAAAAAATGAAAATAGAAATATATAAATATATTTAAATTGGTTAATAAATAGATAGTATGAATTACATATACTAACCATTCCCCGACCCGACTCCGATTTAAGTAAGGATGAGGAAAAAAATTGGTATGTACGTTAAAGGGTGTAGTATACCCGCTCCCAACCTGACCCTTGTTATTTTTATATCTCAGGAAATTAAACATTTTATTTTTCTCCGTGACTATACTATGAATTTTATAAACTATGAAGCATTAATTAAACTATATTTGTCATATGCAAAAGAAGTAACGTAACAATTAACGACTCGATTTAAAAGCATATAAACAATAATTAAAAATTAATGAGCAACGAAAGATTAAATAATTTAATACAAATTACGAAATACTTCTTAGATAAGATATGCATATTAAAAAGATTTTAAATTAAAAAATCAAAAAACATTGAATATAAATTAATCTAACAAAATATTTAAGAAGATAAGATACATCTAACAAAATATTTAATCAAAATATTTGAAGATAAGAATAGATAATTGTCATAATTCTTAACTAATTGAAAAAATAGAGAAATATTAATTTATAATATACCGCAGAATATACATAATATGTAAAAAATGTCTAAAATGTCCTCACTAGAGACAGTTTTGGCGGGAAAACTACGGTACAAAGGTACCACAGACTAATCTGCTTATATATATATATATATATGGATGATAAATTGATAATGTTACCCATAATTAATTTAAATAGCTTAGAAAAAAACATAAATAGAGAAATAAACTGTATTCTAACCCTTTATTATAAATGGCCAAGGAAAAAAATAATTCAGAAGCTGAACTTAAAGAAATCAATATTATACAAGGTCCTTGTGAGTTATGATTGTCTATTTAACCAAAAGTTAAAGATCCAAGTATTCTTTTTGAAAATGTTGAGGATTTCTTCTCTTAAATTTCTTTTGTTTGGTAGAATTTTTTGCCATTTATTTGGGATGGAAATGATCTACCATTCGGTTGGTGTCACTTTTAAAGTGGAGCAACAAAAAAGAAATAACAATTCTCTTACTGTGGATATTAATGCTCAGGCTCGTAGGACGTGTGTCTATGTCAATAGATGAAGCTATAAATGAGTCAGTCGCTAGCGCTAGAACGAGATTGTTATTTAAGAATTAAAAAAAAATAATACCCGACACTTGTGGATACTAGCATTGAATAAGTTGGGTATTATTGGATATTAGTTGGTTAATTGGGTATGCGGAATGGGTAGAGGTGTGAAATCCTATACTTGGCTAGGTAACTAGCGAGTACATGTGCACATGTATCATGGTATCGCCTTATACCTACTATGTTTATATGTGTGTCAAAAAATACATTGTAATAGAAATGATTTTTATAGAAATAAATGGTGGGATTGCGTAGTACAAATAAGTCTGGTGGAAATGTAGATGTAATTTATTTGATCAAATTCTATTTTAAAATGGAAATAATTTGTGAATACGGGCTAAACTCTTATCTTTTAAATTGTCTAGTTTATTCAAAATTGCTTAATTTTATGGTTATATATATATATATATATATTAAGAATTTTAGGACCAAGGGAGCTTGTGAGGGATATTCTAAATCCCAAAGTCTGCAATTTTTATAATGCAAAGTTTCAGCAAATCAATAACAATTAACAGGTGTTCGAAATTATAACTATTTTTTCATTAATTATTTTTTCATTAATTCACAGAATACTTGATGTGTATATTGTAAAAATTATCCACTTTAGGTAATTAAAAATTCCTGGAGACTTGTTTTAGTAATAAAGTCCCTCTTACTAGGTTATTTGATCCGAGCTCGAGTCACGATCTCCACCCTATGATTCCTCAATTGTATTAAAAAAAAGTCCAAATCAGTTTTTGAATGTGAGGACTCATTTGGTTTGGAAAGTACCTAAAATTGAATTGAATTGAATGGTTTGGATAATTGAATTAGTTATTTAAGTTGAGGCACCAATGATAAAGCATCAATAAATTGAATGAATAGAATTTTTTTTTTTTTTTTTGGAGACTTGGTAATAATGGAAAACTAGGGAAAAGGAATTCTTTTGGTACTTGGATTAAGTAAAAGACAACAAGACTCTCTCTAGAGAACATAAAACGCGGAAAATTATTGAGACCGGTGTAATTTTTTGCGCTTTTTCATGTTTAAATTTGAAACTTCTCGCATACGCTTTGACATTTTAGCGCGTTTTATTCGTCCTTTTACACATTTTATTTTGTGAAAAAGCACCAACAAGAAGGGGGCATTTATGGTCCCTAATCTTTGTACCTAATTATACCTTACGAGGAACACGTTCACCTACACTAACGTAACCTCAAGTGCCATGGTCATGGGGAATTTTTGGTAGATGAGGTGCTAATTATAGGACAAAATTGAATAATGTTATTTGTTATTACACCGTCATTGCATAAAATAAAAATCCTGTGTCTTCTTAATTCAAGACATCATAAAAATTTCAAATACTCAATGAGAAATGAGTTACTTAAACATAAGAGTTCTGATTAATCAATTAACTCTCTTTAAATCTAATTGTTAGTTCTTGGTTAATTTGGAGTACTAAAATCGATTCGATACTCTTAAAATATTGAAAATTCACCCACAAGACATCATATTGAATAAGAAAAAATTATCTGTCAAACTCAATTATCTTATCAAGGTAAAGATGGTTAAAGTTTTGATTTGTGATATCTTATCTAATTAGCACAAAATTCTATTTATCTTTCCTAGACATTCTTAAGTTAATTTCCTCCTTCCAATGATCATGACACAAATCTTCCTTTATATGTTTTTATTTATCCCGGCTTTAATATATATAGTCATGAACTACGTACTATATGTCAGGAAAAGAAACTTAATTTCAACCAAATAGGAAACACTATTAGCTAGAAAAATTCACTTAGAGTGTGTTTGATTACAAACATGAAATTTAATTGGAAAGAAAATAGTTTCTTGTGAATTAAATTAACGGTAATTAAATTCTCTATAAAATGAATTGCAACGTATTTGATTAGAAGTGAAATTCCCGTGAAAAAATATGATTACCTAGAAAACAAAAAACCTACACCCCCATGGAAAAATATTTTCCTTGTTTTCAAAAAAAATATGATCACGTCACTAAAAGATAGAAAATATTTTCTATAGAAAGAAATGTGAATCAAACACCACAAAAATAAAAATTTAAGTGGAAAACCTCATTTTCCATTAAAAATCCTTACCAATCAAACACACCCTTAATAAATTTGATCAATGATTATGGAAAAGAAGTCGTCCCCGTCAAAAAAAAAAAAATGTCGTGAACTTGCTCCAACTGCCGTCCATCTAGACAATAATTAGAGCATCAATTCCAAAATTTTAGACAAGGACTACCGCGTTTCACATGGGACATTAATCATATTCTTCCTTCCTCAACATCGCTTCTTATCTAGTATTCCAAAATTTTATCTAACTTGACCATAATCCTTCCAAATTTTAGACGAGGACTACCACGTTTTACATGGGACATTCACTATATTCTTCCTTGTTCAACATCGCTTCCTTTTATCTAGTATTCCTAGGGAGATGACCGTTAGGAATTAGCATAGTCCCCCCCACCCCCCCGGTCCCCCTCCATTTTTGTCATTTAAAATTTAGCTATGTTATATAACACTATTACTGCTAAACACTAATTTATGCGATAACATTAAATGATACGAGTTAAATCAAGTGAGTCACATGTACATATCTTTGATCCCACATATATAATGTCATATATGTTGCCAATTAAACTAATAATCAACCTCATTAATGTTGCTTAACATTTTTTTTTAAATTAGAACTAGAAGAACAAGATATTTTAATCGTCACTGAGGCCTACACGACGCTCTTCCGATCTCATTAAGTTCGATTTCCCAGTATTAGGGGTTTATTGTTCTATTTATTTAGATTTCTCAGTACTGTGTTTTAATAATACTTATATTTATGCGTATCTATACTGCATTATGCATATTATACTTTGTAATTTGAAAAAGAGAAAAAGGCCGCCTAATCTTTTCCACGGACTTTACCAGGCAACTTGTTCAGCTAGCTACCAGGACCCCTCATCTTTTTAACCAACACCGAATACATTCTGAGTCTTTCATTTTTAAAGTTAAACATTTTATTAAATTTGAACGATCCTTGTTAAAACCATTTATTATTGATCATTGATGACAAGAATTTTGGTGATGATTGCTTAAACTCAAAAACACTCCAAAAAATGAAAAGAAAGAAAAAAAAAAATTCAATGACACATTTACCCTACGTGAAATTAACCATTTCTTTATCATCATATATATCCAAATGCTTTTGAATGTAAACGGGATAATCGAGTACCGCAAAATGATAGCATATATGCCAATGCTATGAATGGACATTAAAGATTTGATAAGAGTTTCTTGTCACCATCTTTAATAATTAGCCATTTGTTTGGAAACAATCATAATGGGTATCTTACGTGTTATTATTGGATTTCGACTCAATTAATGTATCTTTGATGGGACAAGTCATTTAAGCTTATTTACACAAATGTATCCCATCAAGTCACTTTATTTAATCCAATTAAATGCTACCACGCATCCCGACTTCAAAAAATATCAACAACTACTATTGGGATAAATGAAGATGATATAGAGATTACTTTTGACTCTGTTATGGAGTTAGTTTACTTACATGGACCAACCACATGTCCCTCTATCTACTGGGGGCTCCATATCATTTTCTATTACTAGTCACTATTTGACTCTGTTAGAGATATTTTTTTCTTTATCGAGCATTAAAAGTGACGATAAATTGTTTATCCTAAGAACGGCTAAAAGTGGAAGCTCTCAATTGTAGAGAATTTTGAAGCAAAAGTCAATTGAATGTTTTAAGAAAATTTAAGGGCCAGGCTTTCCACCATGAATATACTATGTATGATATGATATAAAGCAAATGCTATGAGGAGATTCGATTCGGAGGGTCCAACGGAATCATTTTTATTCTAGCTATGTTTAATCGAATTCTTCTATGGAACCAGGTGTCTGGTTTCTTATGGAGTCAGACAATCAATGAAGTGTTTACACTTCACCTGCTTCACCTGGGGCCAAGTGAAGTGTAAACACTTCATTGAGTGCCTGACTCCATAAGAAACCAGACACCTGATTTCTTAGAATTTTTCCTTCAAAACATTGTCAAGACAATGTCCATCAATGGTGTAAATTAAGTCTCCTTTTTGGACTCCAGTATTTTTGCAAAAAAAGAATCATTATAATATTAGATTATCATATAAAACTAATTAACTACAAATTTTTACCACTGAAACATGCACATCTCTAACGATGTAAAACTCCATCGTGATCTACTTGGTAATTGAGGGCGAAAACAATAAATAGAGCATCTCAAATTGAGGGAATGTTTTGAACTGGGAATGTACTTCAGTGAATGCAAAATAATAATTAGTTTTGGTTGAAGAAGCTGTAAAAAAGAAATGCTACATCAATTTTACTGAATATGATGTCACACGAAATGCCACATTGGCCCATATATATGTATCGGTTGTACGTATCATATACATTGTAATAATTGTTCAAGAATTAAAATGATTGGGTTTCCACCAAAGATAACTTGTGCCACCTTAGCCTTAAGATTTTGAGTGCCATGTGACACACCATTAATGGAAAATTGCTTCTCTTATATTCGAGTGATTGGATGTGCACCAAAGATAACATGTGAAAGATTAGATTAATAGAAGAAAGACCTCAACTACAATTAGTTATTTTATTTTATTTTATTTTATTTTCAGGCTCTTGAGTTTGAAAACGGTCGTATATGCCTTCAACCAAATTCCAAGAATTCTTGTTCTCCATGTTATTAGGAATTTCATCACTTAATTAATTCAGAATGCATGTGACAAAATAATTACTTATGTCTAGGGCAGTTATTCTAGCTTTTTCTAAAACTATATATTGTGCACATCTTTTGCAAAATTGCTCCTCTTTTTAATAATATTTATCCTGAAGGATAAACTTATTTCTGATTCATCATTTTTTTTTTTTTTTGAATTCTTTAAACTCTTTTCGCATGCAATGCATGCAGTTAATTTTATGAGACCATTTGCCCAACAATATTGTTCTTCAAGTGTCCTAGGGACAATTTCTTTGTCCAAAAATGCTTAAATACCTATCAAAAAAATTAAGCAAAAGAAATCATTAATAAACCATAAATGGGAGGCACAAAGAAACAATTCAAATAACGGGTACACGTGGTGGGAAGTTTTGTCAAAAAACCTCCTCGAGTTTTTTGAAAATTTTCCTCATTACATATTCAATATCAGGGTACGTAGTTTGAATTACGATGTTTCTTGTTAAATGTTAAGGTAGTTTGAGGATCGACCACTCTGTGGAATTGGTTTGAATTGATTAATTTGATGACAGTTCTCCAGAGATGGCAACGGGACGGGTATTACTTGATACCCGCGAGTACCCGCCCCGAACGGGGCGGATACGGGGTAAAAGATTTTGTCCAGAAGTCTTATCGGGTCGGGGTCAGGTAATGGCCACCCCAACCCGATACCCGATTTATTTTTTTATATATATTTTTTGGGTAATTTAAGTATTGGGGCGGATACAGGGTGAAAGATTTCGTCCCGAAGTCTTATCGGGTCGGGGTCAGGTAATGGCCACCCCAACCCACCCCGATCCGATACCCGATTTATTTTTTTTTGAAAAAAAATTTAAACCTAAGTAGTGAGTTGGTAAAGGTTTGACTCCAAATACCTAAGATTGAAACAATAAACTTTAACCATCCCGAGTAGTACCCTTTTTGTTAAATTTTTAATTAACTTTAATAATTAATTCATTCAAATTTTGAGTTTTCTTAAAATAAAAAAATTAATTTAAAGACAAACCAAACTCTGTCTCTAAATCAACTCCCCTGCTCTCAGCTTTGTCTCTGTCCAACTCGAACCTTTCAACTTTAAGTCTCTACTAGTCCACCAAATCCTAAAATCTCCTCTGCCGCCGCGCCGCACCATTCTTTTTTTTTTAATTATTTTTTTCCTTAACCGGGGGGGGGGGGTAACGGGTAATTTTTTCGTACTCGTCCCGAACCTCCCTGTACCCGATTCCTTAATAGGGTGGGGGCGGGGAAAGCATACCCGTCTCAAACATGCCTCGTTGCCATCCCTACAATTCTCTCATGTTGAGTCAAACTTAAACTGGACCCTGCGAGTTTTGTGTGATTGGTCTATGATTTGTCCTCCTTTTTTTTTCCTCCTCTTCCTTGCCGAAAATGAGAAAGAAACCGTTTCTACTCATAACTCAAGTTGGATAACTCTCAAATAGCTTAAAAGAAAAAGTCTTCAATGTATTATAAAGTCCTCTTTACCCCCGCCCCCACCAAAAAACCCGGCTCCCTTCCCCATTATAATCTTCAACACTCAAATCTGTATATTTTTCCATGTTGGCAAGCAGTAGTTAATTAACTTGGCGTGACTAAACAACCAAAAGTTGGGCTTGAATGTAACACCAAATATCGTATAGATTGAAATTTTAATTAACTTGTTGACACTGCTTAAATCTCTTGAATCAAAAGGATATTTTCCTACCAAAATTTCCCCATAAATTAATTAAATAGTTTTTCAACAAGTGTCTTTGAAATCATAATAATGCGTGACAATGCATAGAGATAAGAGATAGGTAAACAACACATAAAAATGCGTGCACATACCTAGAGAATGTCCAGTCCATTTTCTAAACGTATCGTTCCTATACGTGTACTTTAAAACACACGAATTGTAGAAATCGATGTTAAATTAGCTAAGAACAAAATCAAGTAATCGATGAAAATAAAAGACTTTTACTTTTTGAATAGTAGTACTGTTACTACACTCGTCGTCTTTCGACGACGGATGAAAACTATCGTTTAATGTATACATGAAATCTTTATATATTGAATACAAAATGAATAAAATAGAGAGAGGATACAAATTTTTATCCCTTTCTTATTGACATAAACAGTCCTGTATCATGCAAGTAATGCTCATGTATTCACAAACCTGCAATTCTTCCTAACTTCTCCATTAACATACGTTTCCGGATTCGTTATGTTTCCCAATTTAACCATGGATTCGGCGAACTGCTCGAAGAAAGCTACTGCATTTTCTGCATATTTTTGGACCAGTTTCTTCGTTTGGACGGCTAAAACACTGGAATACAGTTCTTGGTCTGAATTCAGCAGTCCCTCTCCTCTTAACAGAGTATGAAAGTAGGAATTGTCGAAAAGATTGGGAGTAACATAATCCATTGCTGATTCATTTTTGTTTGATTTACTATCAGGTAAACAGACAGATTTCAAACTTTTTAGGTACCGTTGTGAAACCGGATTCATTCCTGAAGTCATCGCGAAATCTCCGTATATTCTTTCTCTGAAATTCACACATCGCGCCATTCCAATCGTATGTGAACCTGCAATTGCAAAGATTTTTCAATCAAAAATAAGCAAAGTCGAAGCATAGAAAAGCATAAAGCTCCCGCCGGGATTTTTATTTTTTCTCATCAAAGTCTAACATGTGAATATTTCATATAATTAGGCAGTGTGAAGGTTCAAATTCAAGATATTTGCATGCTCCGATACCATGTTAAAGTTACTTGTGTAAAGTATTCTATTTTCACATTATTTATTTATATCTTCAAGAAAGAGTTTTACGGTGGTGCCTACCCGAAAGTGCTACCATATCAGTGACAGAGAGACCCTGAGAAATAAACTTTGAAATGATAGAGAGAAGGCCTTCATCTCTTTAGGAAGATTTGCATCTGAAAGCTCATAACCAGCAGCTTTTGAGTCCTTTCTGCCTAAAGGAACATCCCAATAAGGTCCTCCAACCTGCATTCACAAGAAAAGCAATAAATCCAAAAAATGGCATTAAAAAATGATATATTTTTTAAAAAATTTAATAAATGAAGCTACTGATGTATTTAGGTGTGTACCAGAATAACAGCATCTCTTGCTGCAATTGTGAGAATATCAGCACAAGATACCGTAGCGGGACACTCGGATTCGAGCCTGTTCTTGATCCTGTCGATTATTCGGAAACCTTTCAGAGCATGTATGTTGTCTGGTGCCTTCTTCTCGCCTCTAAGTGTGATCGTATCGTCCAGCAAAACTGATCCATCACAACCCTGAAGCCCAATTATCATAAAACAAAATCAAAATCTTCTAAAATCCAAATATACATAACAAAATAAAAGTTCCAAAATCCAAATTCAAAGAAAAGCTCTCGCGATATGAAGAATTCTATTTGTACCGCTGGTTATACCACTTGGTGTACAGATTGGATACATGACATCAATCTATGAATTCCTACACTTGCATATTGAGCTTGTGTAGGAATCCTTATATCATCATGTATCTGATGTGTGGTATAACTAGTGGTACATGTAGCGTTTCTTCTCGTGATGAAAATTAAAATGATGAAGACCTGGACGAAGCAATCATGGAAATGCAATCGCAAAATCAGGGCCGCATTACGGGGATCAGATAGCACTGCACATTCCATTTCTTTCCTGACAATCTCAAGAACAGTTGGGCAACTAGACTTGTAATAATCCAAAGTCAAAGGAGGCTCACTGGCATGCAAGCAAGAAAAACAAATACTAATGACTAATATAATGCAATGCAAATAAACACTCTGGTTGAAGTGAATCAACGACGCCATTACAGTTTCAGCTCCTCGAGAAAGAGATCAGACGAGCAAATGTGCCAGCAACGGATAACCAGAGAAATGAATTTGTGACAAAATGGTGGAGATTATGAGTTATATAAATAAATGAGATGAATTTTTGACAAAAAATTGTCATTAGTCAAAAGAGGATGTAACTACTGTGATCTGGGTTGGTGGGTGCTCCAAACCAAAATTACCAAATAAATTTGCTGTACAAACGTGAAATTTGGGCAAAAGTTTAGACCCATAAATGAATATTAATGCTTCATCCTTACAACATTTCCAGTAATTTGACAAAAGAAACCGTATTTGGGGTTGATTTCTTGTATGAGAAGAGTTCATAGAAATTGTTAATATTGACCAATGCTGCTAAATATTTTCTCAACTGCTTGATAACAATAAAGAGTTCGTTCGTTGGACGCATTGTCTTTTCTTTATATATATTTCATTTAATTAATTAACTAATTGATTAGATCGAGACTTTTTCCATTAGTGACTTGAGATCACATAATACTATAGTTTCTTGATTAGTATTTTTTGATTTTGGAGTAATTAATATTGCAATTGTTATTTGTGTTTAAACACCATAACGTACTGAATGGTCCGACTGAAAAATGGGGAACCAGCTGAAACACCGATCTAGTTGACCGTTAAAATCGACCATCTAATACTTGACTTGTGAACCGGAGCAAAAAGATCATCCGGAAAAATTAGTTCAGCCAGAAAAAAACTAGTAACAATAACTAGGAAAAATGTTTCTGTAAAAAAAAAAAAATCCTAGGAAAAATGTGACAATTAAATTTTGCTACGTATATAAATTTTAAAATCTTAAATTATTTAATTGAAACCGATTCGATCTAGATTCAACCCAATTCAACACCCTTGGCCGTTACCCTTTTCCAAATCGATCGCTGGTCTAGCTAAAAACTGGTAATTATGGAAGAATAGAAAAAAAATTGATCAACAAATAAGCTGCTATCGTAACATTTCACCACAAGTTAACGATATATATATCACACGTACGCAGAACTGTCGATAGCTCTCATGAAGTAGAGAAAAATGAGTCTTTAACTTTGGGGGAAAAAAGTTGGGAATTTTAGTTGTTGATCAATTCCATTAACTGCCAAAATTTTGAAATAATGAAAGAGACATTTAAGGTTGGCAAAAAGCTAGAGACAGATATACCTAGATTCTACTGTAGAATGATTCTATTTGAACATAAAAGTAGACAAGAAATGTGACAAAAAGGACGTAAAAGTGAAGTGATATGGTAAAAAGAAAAAAAATCCTATCAGTTTTGTTCAAATCTTTATATGCCCTTTTGTTCAATGGCACAATTTCTACTATTATAGCTACCCACCTAATCGGCATGTTTAGTTTCTGCTCATTCTGAATTTAGTCATGTAAGAGAATATCAAGCAGAAAAACAGAGAACTTCACCTACAAATTCTTTCATAGAAGTGGAAATGTCATTAAACTTCAGAAACACTATGCATTCAGCAACTGAATGAAGGGCTAGCTACGGAATAAGTTTTAATAGCTACAAACTTTGGCCCTCCTCGGAACCAATCAGTAGAAAGCATCTTCCCTAAAGCTCCTGTTAAATACAGATGCGTAAATCTCAACATTTTACCACAATGTCTGTTTTGATCCAAATTGAAATTGATTGTAATAAAAGCTGGAATTGAACTCCACAAGGACCATGTAGCTAAACACATCTAACACCAAGAACAAAAAACAATGCTCAAAAGTCACGACTTATCCGTGTACATGAAGAGCTCAAAGGCCAGCATTGCTCAAAATAAGAGGAAGAAAAATTGAAAGAAAGCAAAAAATATGGGAGCTAAGGTTGTTAAGGAAACTGCTAATCAAGCATACAACTCAGAATCAAGATAAAGATCCTTACTACGACTAAACCTCAAATACTCATTATCCAAATCAACATCACTACTAGTATTTATGCCAGATAAAACGTCCTTTAGCAGCAGCGACTTAATGAGTGATAACAATGGCATGCCAAAATGAGGCCATGAGACACAGAGTATCCCCTTGATCTTTTTCAGCTGACAACGACTCAACAGAGCAGCAGCAAGGCCATCCGCCACACTTCCTGACGGGAAATAATCCAACCTTTTTATCAGCGGTGAGTCTCCAGTATCCGAACTGGTTCTTTCAACTGATGTTTCTAACTTGAGTGCAAATGTCTCATCTGGTGAAAGTTTACCACGAAAATTACAACTTTGAATAGAATCCAGAATCAAAACTCTCTCAGGAATGATCCTTTCACCAATCAGCAACCTCGCCACCGCATGGGATCTCTCTGAAGTAACAGAGTACTGAACTAGAGCAATCATAATCAAGTTATCATTGTGATTAAGGGAATATATATTGCATGATTTGTCACTAAGCGCAGGTTCAACGGAGTTACCAGAAAAAGGAAACTCAGGAAGAACTAGTGTGCCAATTAGAGTTTTGGATGGTAGGTGGTGTAAAATATGAAGAGATGGGGAAGACATGGCAATTATAAGAAGTGAGGGATGAAAACTTTTATTTGAATCAAGGGCTGAGAACACCAGGAACGGAGATGGAAGTGGATCTGATGGAGGAGTGAAGTTATTGAGATCTTCCAACATAAATCTAGATGGTGGCGGAATGTCGGTAACCACATCATCCATCTTCTTTTAGCCTAGTTCTACACCCTGACAAACCATGTTACAAGGCATATAGTTAGCATATTAAACGGTGAACCTTGTTTTAGATATTGTCAACATGTAAGTGTCAATCAACTACTAGTCGGCTAAATTAAAACAGAGTAATGCACCTGGATAGATATCAGAGACAATATCAGGCTTTTATCTTGAGTTATAGCAATTTTAAGTCAGTTAAAAATTTACTGTCTTCCAAGTAATGGCCATTCAAAGTCAACAAATATACCATATTTACTAAATGAATAGAAGTCCACTATAATTGCTAAGGAGTTCATCAAAGATCTAAAAGACTAAAACTTGAATCTACCCATCCATAGGTTACCGTTGCCAAAGGAATGCCAAAACTAGATAATTAAAATCGAGGACATTTTGTTTCATGTACCAAAGCACAGGCAAGAGACAATTATTAACACATATTTAGAATCATACGTCAATCTTACACCACAAGGGATGAAACTTTAATCTCTTGATTGTTGATAGACATGCATTACCACACATCAAAATCAAATATCAGGTGAGCACAATGATAAGAAAGCAAACTGGAAAACAATTGAAGATTTCAGAACAATTAGAAAGCAGTACAACTTCCCATAATGATATATACTCACTAGTCACTGCAGTGTTCATGTCCACTGTAGAAATAACTATTAGCTAATGAGTGCCACTAGTTAGACCAATAATTGTACAGATTGAACACATGGCACCAATCTATGAATTACAGCACAAACATCAAGGTGCAAGAATTCAAGATTGTAACGTTCTGTAGAACTGGTGGTAGAATAACTGGTACCTGTAACTTTCTTTTTTTTTTTTTTTAATCAAATATCTACTAGCTAAATAGACGTCAAATTACTTCCTCTTGGATCTTATAATTAATTGAAATAAGGAATAAATTCCAACTCCATGCCAGGAGATGCAGTCAAGAGATTTTTTTATTGCAAGCAAAGAATATAACAAAAGCTAGTATGCATCAAGTACAAATAATATCTATGCAGTAGGCATCTGCTTAGTCGTTTAAGCAGCAATAACACAGTTAAAGAAGAGAGAAGACTATTGAATATTAAACATTGTATTAAAAGACAACCCAGAAAATGGAAGCAAGACAAACAATCAACATTCTTATACGAACCGCACAACCAACTTATAACACACTAAATTAGTACTGTATTTACATTTCAATACAAAATAAAGTTTTGGCCAGCATAAAAGTTAAAACAAACCATGGTTTGTTAACAAGCTAATATCGATAATAGGGAAAATTTTCAAAAAATTCCCGGAAGTTTTGTTAAAGAACTTCCCACCCATGTGGCGTGCATTGTGTATTTCAAATTCACACGGCATTTATCCATGCACGCCACATGGGTGGAAAGTTTTTTAACAAAAGTTCTGAGAAGTTCTTAAAAGGGACTCTAGATAAAAGTTTTTTTCCGTTTCTCTTATAATGGCTATATCATTAGCGGGGAGAAGAATTCAACCATGCGCCAGTCAAGAAATAATACAAAATACAATCAGAAATTTCATAAATTGATTGATCAGCAAATTATTTTTATCAGAACTGATCAAATTACAGAAGTAAATCAAACAAAGATGACATAATCAGTTGAATCTCCCTCCAGTTATGGCACACCAACTATAATACCTTTCCATGGAGTTAAAGCATAACGAAGTTCAAATCCCTAAAATAATTTATGAAGCTAAAGTTCATTCCTTCAAAACGCATACCTAAAAGACTTAAATGTTTACTCGTAAAGTCACAATTCTGGGACATAACATTCTTTTATCCCCTCTACATTCTCGAGCTGAATAAATAATTAGACTTTGGAATAGAATAACACTCATCGGTAAATTTCAATTTCATTCCAAAACAATAGGGGTAAGGGGAAAGAACAGAAAAGGAAAAAAACAGCGAAGACAGATGCCTTCGACAGAAGAAAATGTCAGTTGTATTATATTATGAAGAAAAAAATAATAATTGAAAGAAATAACGACTAGAATCGCACCGTTTAGGCCGAGGTGGTGTGTAGCGTTAGAGAGCAGCGGAGATCTATCTCAGGTGGCGGGATCGGCCGAGGCGGAGAGCAACGCAAATCTGTCTCAGACGGCGGAGGTCGAAAGCATTTTCTTGTGGAGTAATTTAGTGCTATATTTATATTTTCTTCCCAAATTGTTAATAACTTTTCAAGTTTTCAACCCAAGAGACAAAAAATAAAAATAAGAAATTATTAGGATAAGAAAAAGGAATCAGAGTATCTAAAATAAGAAACTTAAAAAAATAATATTACGATAAAATTATTATTATCATCAAAAAAGAAATTATTTTCTAGTAACAATCATTTTGAACATAGTTTTAATAAGAATATATTTAACTTCTTCTTCTTATTATATTATTATTATTACTAGATTCTCAGTCGTACGTTGCGCGAGAAGAATACATATCAAATTATTTCAAATAATAAATAATATGAAATTTTATAATTTTTTTGTTTGGTGAAATTTTAAAAGGTTATGTTAGAATAATTAATTTTTAACATCGACAAACAATAATATAATTTTTTTCTTATAATATTAAGGTAACTATAGTTTACAACAAATTTTAACTCGATTTTTATCACTGATGCAAATAAATATTATTTTATTTTTACACTAATTTAGATAAATGACATTATAAGAAATAATTGATAGTTGGACGTTGTCGTGTACTATAAAAATATTTCTTATTCGAAACCAATAAAGTCAGATAGTATGAAGATTATATAAATTAATAATATATAAAAGTAGTCATATGTAAAATAGTCGTAATTATTAATATTCATTTATACTGAGAAAAATTAAGAAAAATTACAATTATAATTTTCAATTAATTTATACTAACAATATATATGTTTAATTTCTATTAATTATAAACTACATATTTCAAGATAGACAATAGGATAATCAAATTTATCAATAATTTAAATAATTAAATGATGATAATTATCTGTTAGTTATTAAATTTAATAGTGAATCTTATTTCAAAATAGTGAATGAATAAGACAAGAATGAATAAAAAAATTGAAAATTTCAGAATACCACACAGATTACCGTAATATGAAACTAGATTATCACTTATGCGTTGTACAAGAAGATATCATATCAAATTATATCTAACATTAGTACCAAATATTAAGTAATGTATGATTAATCATATTGAACCATAATGTTTTGATTATCTTGCTGTTAATTAATAGTTACTATGTGCTTACTCGATATGGAATACTATTAAGCGACTTTAATAGGAGTTGCAAAAAGACCCGACAAACTCGATATTCATGGGTACCCGATCCTGTTAAGATAGGGAATAGCTGACTAAATAGGTAATTTCGTTGGGGATGAGATAAAAAAATCGACCTGACTTAACAATGTACCGAGGAAGGGTATGATAATTTTTACTTATACCAAGCTCATTTACCTTTTTTAGGACAAAAATAAAAATATTTACTAAAAACTCTGATGGTTTGAAAAGTAAAAAGATAATAAAACTTATCAACAAAGCTCGATAATTTCAATTGTAATTTTAATGTTTAGAATATTATTTACTAAACAAAAAATGAAAATAGAAATATATAAATATATTTCAATTGGTTAATAAATGGGTAATATGAATTACATGTACTAAACCTTCCTTGACCCATCTTCGATTTTAGTGGGAATGAGGAAAAAAATTGATATATACGTTAACAGGTATAGCATACCCGACCCCGACCCTACCCCTTGTTGTTCTTATATCTTAGGAAATTAAACGTTTTATTTTTCTGCGTGACAATACTGTGAATGCTGTAAACTATGAAGCATTAATTAAACTATATTTGTCATATACAAAGAAGTAACGTAATAATTAACGACTCGAATTAAAAGCATATAAAAAATAATTAAAAATTAATGCAACAGCTAAAGATTAAATAGTTTAATACAAATTACAAAATACTTTGTAGATAAGATATACATATTAAAAAAATTTTAAATTAAAAAATAAAAAATAGAGAATATAAATTAATCTAACAAAATTTTTACGAAGATAAGATACATTTAACAAAATATTTGAAGATAAGAATAAATAAGTATCATAATTCCTAACAATTGAAAAAATAGATAAATATTAATTTATAATGTACCGCAAAATCTACCTAACATGAAAAAATGTCTAAAATGTCCTCACTTGAGACAGTTTTGGTAAGAAAACTGTGGTACAAAGGTACCGCAGGCTAATCTGCTTTTATATATATATAGATAAAATGTCCAAAAGGATGACCGACAGATTTTTTGATAGGAAAAATGTGGTATAAAGATATCACAACTCTTTTTATTTAATTAATATATATAGATTACTGTTATTATTATTTTTTTGACAATCAAGAATATTTATAAATTCCAATGGTTTTATTCAAAAATTAAGCAGGGTAAATTCATTTGACACTTTTAAAAATTTTAAAGGTGTGTTTGATTATATATATATCTTATATGGAAAATGTCAATTTTCTATTTAAATTTCAACTTTTACGTGTTTGATTCATAATAAGTGGCAATAGAATTTAAATTCCAAGGTTGATGGTACAATCTAATTAGGGTAAATTTCACAAAAGGTCCTCAACATTTGTACTTAGAATCGCCTGGGTCTCTAACCTTTTTTTTAGCTTACTGGATCAACCTTTCATAAATACACACAAAAGGTCCATCTTGACAGAATCCATCTAAAATTCCTTTAAGCCATCTGCGAAATTACCTCAACACTCTTACTCCTTAATTTTTTTTTAAAAAAAAAGAATTGAAAATTTTTAAAAATATATAAAAGTAAAAAAGAAAAAAATTTAAAAAAAAATGGAAACTGAAGGGAGGAGCCCCCCTCCCTCACTGCCATTTCCGGCAGCTTGCTTGAAGCTGCTGGAAATGGCAATGAGGGAGGGGGGGCTCCTCCATTTTTTCTGCCGTTTCCAGAAGATGGAATGGGAGGGAGTCTCCCCCCTTTCCTCTATCGGAAATGACAAAACAAGGGGGTAGTCTCCCCCCTTTCAGCTGCCGAAAGTGGCAGCAAGTTTGCTGCCATTTCCGGCAAGCTATCGGAAATGGCAGTGAGGTGGGGGGCCTCCCCCTTTCAGTTTTCTTTTTTTTATATATTTTTAAAATTTTTAAATTCCTTTTATTTTTTTTAAAATTTAAGGGGTGAGGGTATTGAGATAATTTGCCAATGACTTAACAGAATTTTGGATGGATTCCCTCGAGATGGACCTTTTGTGTCTATTTATGAAAGGTTGAGGACCCAGCGCACTAAAAACAAGGTTTGAGACCCAGACAATTTTAAGTGCAAAGGTTGAGGACCTTTTGTGAAATTTACCCATCTAATTAACCATAATTTTTTTCATTTTCCCAATAAATCAATTCTCACCTCCCCATAGGTAAAATGTTTTCTATGAAAGTTAGAAAATATTTTCTTTTTCATCTTTTTGTATCAAACGCACTCTTTAAGATTTATTAAAATCAATCAATTTTAAGTTATGCACTTTTTTTATTTTGTTTTTTAAAAAGTACAATTATAAATATCTAATTCTCTCTCTTTTTTTCTCTAATGACTCATAATTGCAATTTACTACTATGAGCATTCACGGGTTATTCATTCTAAAATCTAAATTATGCACTAAGCCGGTAAATCCAATTCGCCAAAAATTATGCTAATGCTAAGTAGCATAAGTAGCATCATTGATACTGAATAACAGTTTAGGTGGTTCTACCAATTGAACATCTAAAAATTGGAAATCAAAATCAAACTAATATATATATTTATATATATATAAATTTAGGCCTAAGTGTTTGGGTTTCGGGTTCAGGTATTGGATTGATCAAACTCAGACCAAATATTTCAGTTCGAGTTCGGTTTTGAAAATGACAAGCCCATTCGGGTTCAGTCTTAGTTCAGGTTAGGGTAACACTTCGGGTTTTGTTTGAGTTTTTAGGGTATCTAACGCAAATTATATGAGCGCATAAAAGGAAAAATAAACACTTAAATGTATAAGAATAAAAAAATTAAAGTATATATAATATGCTTAAATGAAAATAATAATATTAGATACTAATGTAACAATTAGGCACTAGCGTTTGGCAAATTGACTTTATTTATATTATGATTTTATACTTTTACTCTTACCGTAAACTCGCCGTCTTGTCAAGTAATTAATACAAAAATTTGTCTTTGCATAAATCACATGGCGCATATATAGAAACTAGTAAGATCCTCATAGAAAACTACAAATTCACATTTCTTATACAAATCTAAAATTTTATTGTTTATGTACAAATGAGACTAGTGTAATAAAGATGTGAATATGTGATTATAAAACAAAGGAGATTTTATGGATTGAGATAAAATTAATTAGAATTTTGAATTTAAAAATTTTGAAAGTAAAAGAAAAGTGTTTGGGCTTTTTCGGGTTTTTCCTATTATAACTTAAACCCAAAGCCCGTCTAAACCCGTTTGGTTTCGGGTTCCAGTACCCGTTCAGACATAATTTTTATTCACTATCTAATCAGGTTCGGGTATATTCAAGTCGGGTTCGGGTAACCCGTTCGGGCCTAGGTTTTTTGCCCAGGCCTATATAAAATTATAAAGTTATTACTGCAAATAAAATTTACCAAAAACAAAAATAATTAGAAAAAGATCTTCCAGGAACATTATTTGTGAATATATCAGAAATCACGAGGGGGCATATCCGACCCAAGAAAAATTTAAAGGTACAATTTCCAATAATAATCAGTTCATGCCCATGTTAGAGAGAAGATTACTCCTTCCACTTTTGTAGCAATGTAGTAAACAAAGCTCAGAACATGGAAGCATATAGACAATCAAGTTTCCTTGCAATTCCAAGTTTGCTCTGGTCGAGTCGAATCTTATTTTACACAGGTTAGTTGAATTGAAAGAAATATTTTCTGGCCCCAACAAATATCACTTCAGTTCATGTAATTCATCTGCAAGGGAAATATGCAAAATTTCTTTAGTTATTTGAGGGGGAAACCCAGTAAAATGCAACTAGAGGTTCTCAAGGACAGTCGTGAATATGTCCAATGCTACCAAAAAAAGATTACCCGACCTGCTCTTTGACAATTTGTTACTCACCATCAAGTGAACAAAGCAATGATGAAAATCTCCCTTTGTAATCAATCTTCATGTTGATCTTCATCTTCAGAATCTACACCAGCAACAGGAAAATATCATAGCATCTAAAGAGGTAAAGAATGAACCATCTTATTAGAAAAGCTATTCACGCTCCAACTCATGAAGGATTCATCTATTCGTCAGGAAGCCATTACAAAACCTTTTACAAAACAGTGTCAATTCACCATCTTACCCCCAGATTATTTTGTCTCCAATCACACAATACACAGGGGTAAGATGGTAAAATCACCCTGTTTTGTAAAAGATTTTGTTAAGGCTACCCTACAAAGCATCTTCCATCATTAATGGAAGCAAAATTATAGGAGGTGCAAAGCCCCAAATTAAAAATTATTGGTCTTTGCATCTTAGGTACCCTTAAACAAAAGGACCATCCTCTTCCTTAAGTAGGTTGGGAAAATTTTGACCCACACATCGATTGGATATATCTAAGTAAATACAGTTATATAGTAGATGAATGAATGCATAACAATGAAAGAGCTAAGATAATCTTCCACATTCCACATATTCTCTGTCCCAATTATGCATATTAAGACTTAGAGTTCCATCTCAAATGCTATGGTTGTGATGGGGGAAGGATCCAAGCTTTTAACTAACATGGGATTGTCCTTTAAAATGCCTCCTAAAGATGGTGAAAATGTTTTCGGAAAACAATCTTAGAATCGCATAGCTCATTTGAGCTTCTAGATAGACAGAGTAGGTCATTGAAGCGTGGGCTCTGATAGGAGTTCATTCTAAGTATTATTGTTACAGTTCTAGTTGCAACCTCGATAGCCAAGCTGCAGTAGCTTGTGTTACATTAAACAGGAGAACAATATTATGTTTTTCTCTTACCAGATCGAACATCTTCACTGACACGACCTCTTTCTTGGATTTGTTTAACAAGCATCCGGATCTATCAGTACCCCCCAGTAGATATTGAGAACAAGCAGGCAGAAAAGAAGAAAATTGAACAGATAATAAAGAATTGGTCCATCCACTCGGTGTTTCTCCTTATCCATGGTCTGGATGACTTCATAACTGCCAGAACAGAAGAAAATATATGAGAAAAATATAGAGGGATCTAATCCATCTTATACAGCTTATTTAAAAAAATTACGTGCAAGTGATCAATCATCATTATTTCTAATCCAGTTGCCTCACTGATTAAAATTATACTTGAACATCTAGCTGCATTTTGTTCGCTGCCAAGTCATATGAATTAAGAATGTGCGAAAAATGCTGTGCTTAAATTGTGCAGGTAAGTGGGAACACTTAATAATTTCCCATATCTTGCACTTATAAAACCAGAAACACAGACCACCCAGTATATTAGCAGCACCGAAATAAGCAGCAACACCAATAAATTACAGTTGTGAGCAGTTAATTAAGAATTTATAAACCATTTGAAAGCTCTGAAACCTGGTATGAAAATATCTGATACTTCCACGGATGATATATTAACATATCAACATCTCTAAGAAACAAGGAGAATACTCCTATAATGGGTTAATGATTAAACTGCAATTCCTTTTACCACTGTGAACACCGTGATATGTTGAGCCAAGAACTTTGAATAAAATAAATACCGAAGCTGACCTTGTGCTCCAGAGAACCCAGAATGGATAGTAAGTCAGACGAAGTAGGACCCATGACAAGACAAATAGAAAAAATGAAATGCCAGCCAGAGTTTCTGCGCCTCTGTATTTGGACATCTTTCCTACTTCCAGAAATACATCGCTCGCATCATGAAGAGCTAAAACAATTGAACCAACACGTGCAAACCTACAGGCAGAAATGAGACATAAATGTAAGTTTTCCAATTAATCCTCGGTTTAAATATGATGTTATGTTGTAAATCTCAAGCTATTTTCGAAATGCATGAGCTTGAAAAGTTCAATCTCAAAGGGTACAATATTTCAAGATCACATAATTCTTTTTGCAGTAAGTATATTTACAGAATATTTAAACTAAAAATGAAGGCTAACCTCTATAAAAACACACCTGAATATATAAGAAAACGTGATTAGAATAAAAGACGCGACATGATGACCCATAGAAACCCAGAAGTCGGAGCGCCTTGTTTCCCAAAATATTAGAGCAAATATGGAGTATGTGTAGAATCCACCAGCATACATATACAGCCCCTTCAGTTTCAACCTGGGCATCCATAAGACAAACAGCTGTGAATTTCTTCAATTAAAGCTTATGCAACTCATGTAAGGAAGTCAATACGACTGTATGAACTAAAATTCTATTAACATAAGCATTAAGAATTAATTTTATGAGACTTAACTCCAATGCAGACTAATGTTATGCCAGGTTAGGACCTCTACACTGATCATCCCATGCTCAAATAAATTTGTGATGATATGATATCTAAGTTGTATAAAAGAGATGAGGGGAAATGATATTCTTACTTATATTTCTGCTCAGGCCAGACCCGACTACCAGGCCCTACCCAAAAGTATTTTGTGTTTTTGAACCAAGGCTCATTGCATGTTACTAGAAGTGCAAAAATCTCAGCTGACAGAAAGTAAACACATTTCCATGCTGATTCCTTGAATTTTCTTATCTTCTTTCTCCGATCATCTGTCTCATTTTCCACCAATTGCTTCCCCTTTCCAAATATTAAGCGTCTGCCCAATTTCTGCAGCAAGTACACCCAGACTAAATTGAGAAAAAGCCTTCAGAGGTAGGGTGGCAAAAGCCAAAATCAGAATCTCTTAACTCAGTACAATCGGCACCTGAGAGCTGAAATTTTTCAGAATATCTCATAAAAATTATCAGAGGAGGGTAGTCTGTAAATGTAATGTACTAAGCTTAATCTGATTAGAGTTTAGTCCTCCCAAGCACATTGAATTTGAAGACAATAGCTATTTGATTAAAAAAGAAGTTTTGCTCTTACACCACTTCTTATCTCATAGACCATGACATGCAGCACATTTAGGAAGTAGAAGAGCGCGCGCGCGCGCGAGAGAGAGAGAGAGAGAGAGAGAGAGAGAGAGAGATTGTCTGCCATTAAGGGGAAAAAAATGAAGTTGCAAGTTCTTTCAGTAAAAGGCTGTGTTGCAGATTCTCAGAAGCATTGATTATCAGCAAACAGAGCAACTCCAGCCAACAACTCCATTTTAAAGTTCCAGTTGCACCAAAATGCAGTTTTACAAACTTTATTCTGCATAAAGCTCTTCAATCTAGATCTTACCATTAAATATTTTTCTCTATTACTTAATTTCCAACAATTAATATGTGTTGAAAATTAATTACATATATATTATATAATTAATCATATAAATTAACTAAAAATTCAGATGAATCACCAAAAATATTGGAATTATTACTACACCAAAAAGGCAGTGCACGCAATAAATTTGCTCATCATTTTGCGTTAGATAAAAGAATAATCTACTTACACCATACATCAAATAAGTTGTAAGCAAAGGAATAGAGGGGATGCATACTGCAACAGCCATGAGATCCAATGTCATGAAAAACTAGCCAAAGACTTGTGCTTCCGCACAAGGACATCTTTGATTTAACGGCTTACCTGTACCATTAATTCTATACTCTATGTTAGATGTTGTGCAACATTGAATCAATAAACTTCGGTTTTGTCAGTTTTTGTGGTGTATTTGTGAAAAATGAAAATCCATCTAATTTCTTCCAACCTAAACCATGAAGATATCTGCCCCCGCCAAATTTTAACACCAGTAAGTTGATTAATTGAAAATCTCAATTATTCACGCGGGCAAGTATTTTAAAATAATATCTTTTTAGTGCGACAATCACAAAATCTGTTGATTCTTATTCAATGATTTTGTGCTCATGGGTCCTTCAACTAAGTACACGAGTAGACAACGTTACACCTGTGCTCAAATAGTTAAATTGTTACGTTGATTAATCTGTCAAAATGATGCACTAAACATTATTCACAATAAGATCGTTTGGGGTCAGCTACATCAATCATTTTTCCCTATTCATCACCTTTCATCCACTTCAAGGAGCGGACCCAATGCCACTTGGTACATGTTAGTCTGACCTATCTCTCCATACTATAATAGTTTACTAGTTCACAGTATTCATGTGAATAAAAGCTTCTTCTCTAGGTTTTAAACAAAACAATCCAAACAGTAAATCATCCTCCCATTCAATTACGTTCTATTGACAATCTCCTTCTTGTCATATAGTCTCTTTCTGTATATTCATGATATCATTTTCTCTATAATCACCACGTGGACAGTTTTTCCTTCAACAACACAATAATTGGCACCTGGAAACATACATGGACCAACAATGTTTTGTTGAACTAACCTTTTAGACATTTTCCTCTTGCATAGCACTTTTTGTTCTCCATTTCATTCAATTCATTCTGTCCATTACATCCACTTCAATTCTTTTAATGTTGTTAAGAATACAACTTAAATACCGAAAACAATAACTCTTAGAGATAACAATGTCCCCGATAGTGACTCCAATATTATCTGAGAGGTCCTGAAATTATGTAAAGGACATTCCATAAATTCCATCCAAGTGATACTTTATTTGCAACCTCTAAGTTTTATTTCAGATTCATCCACCAGAGTTTGAGCTTAAGAATTAACACCCTCCAGATTATTTGCTAGAACTACATCATTGACCAATAGCATACACCATGGAACCTTATTTTGGATCTCACCTGTAATTTCATTCATCAATTAAGTACTTAGGACTCAATTGTCTATGGTAAAACGAAATGTTCTACTATCACAGATACAAGTTATGCTTGAGAATACTATATCTCCTTGTGAGATCACTGCTTCATAACACAGTCATTCGTTCTCACTTCATACCAGACAAAGAAACTTTAAAAAGCACAGGTCTACTTTAGGAGAGAATAAATTACTCGCGGAAGGGGAGATATATTGGTTCTCTCCGGATTCATAGGACCACAAGTAGTGTGATTTGCTTCAATGCAAGGCCTGCGGCTTGAGTCCAAGATTCCCAAACATTGTCAAGGAACACACTACCAACATTCAACCAGTAACACTGACTTCATTAAGAAAGCTCTTCTGCTTCAGCTTAACATAAGATACCAAACTATCTTTTTACCATGAAATCCAACATATTTGTGAACTTCAACTTGGACAAAGTAAAATAATTAAGATCCACAGTGTACCCGCATAATATAATCACCTAAACAGCACAAATCAATCAAGCAAAAGCATTAATCCAACGTGGGTCAGACTAAGTCAAAGCAAAAAACAGATCGGAAGAGCACACGTCTGAGAACTTTTCAAATATGAGTTAAAGAAATCAAACTGTAAATTTGCTTAACGTACCTCAAATACAAATCTGTCGAGGAAAAACCGAACTGTGGGGAAAAAGACAGCGAAAACCGAAAGCACAGTGAAATCTTTAAATTCTGGATAGGATTCCTTCTCCAAGTCAATGGAATTTACAATTTCTTGAAAACCCATCTCACAGAATATATGAAATATAGATATCTAGCTGCTATACAATTAAATATAGTTATATACAAGAGATCGGAGTCGGGACCAAAGATTGTTCGGTTTTTGTTTCTGCTGAATGGGGACTTGGAGTTCTACAAGTGAAGACTCGAAGTAATTTCTTCGTTGAAGTTGAATCACTATTGGCTGTTTACAATGACCTTGTTTTTTAATTCCATTTTTAAGGAAATCAGTTTGGATTAGCAAATTTGTGTGATAAATAGCTGTGTCAGATAATAATGTCTAGAAATGTCTTCATAGTATATTTATATTAGTTTGTATATTTATATTTCTTTGCCTTGACGGGTATATCTTCATAGTCCTATAAAAATAAATCGGTCTCATAATTTTCTTCTTTTTAAACTGCTTCTTTCCTTAAAATTGAAAAAATAAATCGCTTTTTTCCTTTTTGGGTAATTTACATCTAATGTCTCTAACATTTCAAATATTTATAAATCACGTCATCAATCTTTAATTTTCTTTTTGTGAGTCTCTAATCTTTGAAGAAATTCCCAATTTAGTCTCTAATGACAGAAACCGTCAAATTCTTCCGTCAAGTCAAAGGCATTTTCGATAAAATATAAAAAATAAATATTTTAATTTAAAAAAAAAAAGAAAAAAGGGGAGCCCTAGCTGCCGGAAATGGCAGCAAGAGGGTCGCCCCTTTTTCTTTTTTATTTCATTTTTTTATTTTTTATTTTTTAAAATTAAAATATTTATTTTTTATATTTACCGAAAATGCCCCTGACTTAACGGAAGAATTTGATAGTTTCCATTATTAGGGACTAAATTGGAGATTTCTTCAAAGGTTGGGGACGTGATATATAAATAGGTGAAAGGTTGGGGATGTTAAGTATAAATTACCCTTCCTTTTTAAAGGCACTTGCTCTTCATTGTCTTTCATGCCACTTCCAAAATCATGAGCTCTTATATAAAATAAGGTAAATTTTAACATTTTGCAGCATTTTAAGCGGCTTCTTTATTTTTAAAGAGTATTTTCGAATTATAAAGGGTATCTTTTAATTTAGAGAGTAAAAAATTGAACTTTATTACTTAAAAGAAAATAGTGGTTATATTGACATAAGATCTTTTATTAAGCACACCATATGTTATTTGCACACATCATCCTTTATATTTTTATTTCTTTACACTTCAATAGTTAACTTTTTTTCATATTTTTTTAACATCTTATTATCATGAAATCTTGTACAGAATGATATTTTAAGTCTAAAAATTTCATTGGGGACATTGCTTATAATTTTTAAATAAACAAAAAAGTAATACCTAATTATACTCAACTATGTAGTTTCATATGATTTAAAGTTACACTAATCATTTTTTGTTAATGTATTCGATCATTAAAAACATGATAGGATAATTTAAGAACGGCAATTTGACCCATCGACCCATAAACCAGTGGGGACCCGCCCCTAATAGGACTGACTAGCTATGCCTAATCGGGGCAAATGGGTGGGTATGGGGCAACATTATTTGCCCCGCCATGGGTTTGGGACGGGTCCGGGTCAGGTTGAACCCGCCCCATAGACCATTGACCCACTAAGAATTTTCTTTTTTTTTTAATTTTTAATAAAATTAATTCTAAAAATGTTTAGAAATTGAGACATTCTAGGTTTGAACTCGAGTACTTAAGAAAAAAACCTTCAACTATCCACCTCAGCTGTTGACATAATTTTACTTGAAATATATATACGTATTACATGAAGCAAATTATTAATATAAAATTCTAAAACTTGTATATTAATTTACTAATTGCTAACCCATGTGTGTATAAATGATTTGTGAAAAAATCATGAAATATCAAATTGACTGAAAGGAGAAAAAATTAATGGGTCTTTTCGTGGGTTATGGTAGCGCCCAACCCCGCCATGTCTTGACCAACCCTATGAATTCGTGGGTACGAGCTAGGTATGGGGCACTTTAAAACTCGTGGGGCGGGTCCAGGGCCTGGCTAACTCGCCCATTGCCATCCCTAGGAAAATTAAATAAAAATTTGGAGAAAAAGATGTAACAAAAAATTTTAGGGGCTTAAATACTAGAAGACACAAAGATTAGAAATGTTTACATTAATAAAAATATAGTTTGTTTAGTATAATGAGTGATGTAGATATGATTAGCCAAAAGAAAAAAGAAAAGAAAGAAATTGATTTGTATAATTGCTTTGTACCTTTTTTTAACTTAATTTACTCCAACAAATTATTTATTTGTACTTTTTATTTTTCTTGTATAAAAACTATCATTATGATATTCTAATCAATATTTATTAGTATTTTAATTATCTTTGACCTATAAGATTAACTGTATTTGTTTGAATCAAGAAAATAGTGTTGAAATCTGTAATGTTTGAAACTTATTATTTTTTTCATTATAATTTCACATTTTACTGATTTGACTGTTGATTTGACAACTGCTCAACAATCACCACACATTTCAAATTTCAATTAAATATCCACCACTCATTTCAACTAATTATAATTTCCTATTATAATTTGACCTCATAATGAGAATCAAACAAGCTTGAGATAGGGAGTAATTTTGACTCTCCAAGTTTAAAGAGTCAAACTCACATTCCATCTTAAAATACTACTAGTAAAATAAAGAGTCTATTTCGAGCTATTTGAATGCTTGACTCTTTAAAATAAAGAACATTTTATATTTAAAGAATCTATTGTAGATGCTCATATTCCTATGTTCTTTTTCTCCAATCACATAATACACAAAGATAAAATGGTAAAATCACCATATTTTCGTAAGACTTCCATACAAATAGCATTCTGCAAGTCACATATCCATTTACACATTATCTCTGCTATTTTATTATTATTTTAGAACTTTTACATTTCTCCTGTTTTTCACTTTTGCATCTTTTTTACTATACTTTTTTTTATTTCTCTTCAATTAAAATAATCACCGACTTACACACATCACCTTCAATGTATATAGTCTAAATATATCTCTATAGATATCTACCTCTACACCTATGTGTACCGCCTAGACATATCACCTTCAATGTATATAGTCTAAATATATCTCTATAAATATCTACCTCTACACCTATGTGTACCGTCAATGACGGAGCCAGAAGCTATTAGAGGACTGGGCCAGAAGAGTGAGCCGTATATTACGTACCGCTAAATTACCTTTATATATATATATATTTTTTAAAAATCAAACTAAAAAAAAATTCCAATTTAGAGGGGGCCGGGCCCTGCATGGCCCCCCTTAGCTCCGCCAGTGTGTACCGCCCAGACATAGCTCTACATCTACAGTATTTAAACAATTTAAATTGAGGGGGAAATTTTTTTTTTTTTTAGCCCTCAAATCCTTATTTTCAATTTTTTTTTCCTTGCAGAAAAATCAATGTTATTTGTAAGTAATGAAATGTACAATGTGCGTTTAAAATTGAAAGTATCAACTTGAAATTCAATATCAACAATTTTAAGGGCTAATTATGAATCTACAATCCATCATAGACCTAGAAATCATCGTGGTTTTAGTTTTAACGGTTTACATTTTCTACCACTAACTTAAATTCTCGTACTTCATTCAACTTAGTCCATATTATTATTATTCAATATAGTCCCCACAATTTATTTTAATTTGATTTTTCTTCTTCATTTTAAATTAATATTAAAAAAATTAATATTGCTACTTCATAAATAAAGTCAATGAAAATTTTCTGGCAGTCTGAGTACAGTTACAGCACCCGAATTGTATAAAGAAAACAAAAGGAGTCAAACGTGGTGAGATAATTGGTGGCAGCAAGTGAAAGAAGTCGGAGCCAGGGTGGTTTAAGAGCAATGTAGATGCGTCTCTCCGGCCAGGCGGGGGCAAATTGGGTTGGGGGTTGTAGGCCGAGATGACAAGGGGAAGATGAGGATAGCAAGTTTGAATGTGGTGCTTGGGAATGTATCTCCTTACTATAGTGAATGTTAGGCTATTCTCAAAGGGGTTCAATTGGTGATTAAGAATGGTTTCAAGAAGGTCATGGGGGTTTGACGCTTGTAATGTCATACGCCTTATCAAAAAGCCCGCACTCTGTTTGCCTAAAGCAGGTCACATCCCTGTGTTAGGGGTTTGATGCATGTCAATTCCGTGCGATTAGCAGAAATGCAAACATGGTTGCTTATTTGTTATCACCTCCTTGTTTCACTGTTGACGCTCTTGCATCGGATATTTTGGATTGAATGGCAATGAAAGTTGGTTTGTACAAAAAATAAAAAAATAAAAAAAATATGTAAGTATTAGTTCATCTAATTTTTTCAATAATAATAACAATAATATAGAAAAATAAATGAAAATCATAACAACCAACAATTTATCTTCCCGTTTTGCAAAAATGTTGTGGATTTTCTTGCCCGTCACTAATCAGAAGAGTTTTTACACACCCAATCATTCTCTTACATATGCAATCCAATTATGAAGCTTTTACGAGGTACTATAAACGGTACCCCGTGATTATGACGGAGGGCGAGGGTAGCTGGACCGAGCTAAAAATCCAATCCCTTTAAAAAAAATATATATTATTTTTATTTTTTAGTTAAGAAGCTAGCAACTAGCAATGTCAATATTCACCCCACCTCTCTCCTTACAAACACAATCTTTTAACCATAGTTATTATTCAATTATTTATTTTTATTAATACATTAAAGTAAAAACCTAGTCTATGTCTAGTTTTTTTAGTAGCTCACGATTACGTTTGAAGACAAATAATCAAATATGAGATTAATGTCAAATTAAAATACTCTTAAGCCCAATTTATTATAGCTCACAATCTCAATTTTTTTTTCAAGTATAGAATTCAATGTAAGATCCCAAATATTAGCAATGTCAATAGTAAACAATTATTTTTATAACCAAAAAACTATTTTAATCTTTGTAATAAAGTGCTTTCGCTCATATTTGTGTCATATTAACTAATTTGGAATATGAACTTTTTTTTTCTGACTTTAATGTATATAAATCATCATTTTATCTTTATGTTAAATTTTCATCTTGACCGTGGTTTGAACCGATTCAATCTTTAGAAATTGATTCATTTTTCATAGTTATCTTGTATTTGATGTTAGAATTTACTTCTTATATTAATTGTAAACGTTTAATTTTATGTTTTATACTATGAAGTCAAGAAATTCATTTCCCAATAATCTATGGTACGATAAAAAAAATTTCGGGGCAGCTCGAGACCCCTCCTTCCAACCCCACGTCCAGATAGACACTTTCTTCTTCTTTAGATTTAGCTCGGTCTTATACAACATCCTGGTTTTGTCCTTACTCGTGGAGGTGCTTGAAAATTTTCACCATACTTGAAATAATCTAGCTTGTCTAAAAACCATCAAAATCGTTTCCTAACCCTGTCATACTTAATTTTCATCACATGTTTAAGTAGCATTACATTAAATGATGAATTCATTTAAATAATTTACATGTCCTTCTATTTATTTAATTGAACATGATACTACACACTACTACATAGACGAATAATTTGCCCCCCTTTATCCGGGTGCACGAGGCACACACCTCCTTTATCTCATGGCAAAACCAGCCGTACACCACCACGATAGACCGAACTAATTGAACATGCAAAAAAAAAAAAAAAAGAAAAAAAGAAACAGAAAGGAGAAGAAAGAAGAGTGGAACTTATATGCTTCAACGGTTGTATAAAGCTTCGAAGATGCAAGAAGCAAAAAAGGACGAAAGAAAAGTATAACTTTTAAACTTTTGTGAAGGTCTGAACAAAAATTCGAACGAAGTCATGTTCAACAGGCAAAAGCTCGATCATTTTTACGTGCACAACTTTGATTCTCAAAGCTTTACTTATTAATCATTACAAGATGATTGTAAGAGAAGTGAATCGAATCCTTTACTCTTAAAAAACTAATATGAATGTCATTAGATTACAAATGTCTTGACTCTTAAAGCTTTACTTTTTTTGCATTTAAAAACTTATGAAAATTTCAAGACTTTTCAATAAAAATTGTGGTAGTAGAGACTACTCTAGAATTTTAGTACGAATTCTATAAAGTAAGATCATGCTCTAATTACAGAATCTAAATGTCTCATCAACACTGCCAAAGCCCGATTTTGACTCTATAGCCAAAGCCCGATTTTGACTATAAACTAGTGAATATAGTTTAGAAATTTGATATGATCTAGCGGTATGAAAAAGCTATAGAAATTGATATTAGAGCCTTTATTTTAACCATTTTCTCTAGGGGGTAGGACAGTTAATGAAACAAGCATCTAGCTTAGAAATTGTCGATAAGAAGGAGAGACACCTTCAAGTCAGCAACTTTAGCTTGTAATTTAATAAAAATTACTAACACTTCCATTTCGAAGATATATTTGATTCACTTTATCAAAACACATTATAATATCACATATCACTGATTTACTTACTGATTTGATTATTACTCATTTATAACCACAAATTTTAAACTTTTATTAAATCTACATCATTCATTTCATCTCATTATAATTTCTATTTATAAGTCAGTCAACATAATGAGAATCAAACATCTACTAAAATAGTTGATCTGATAATATCATTGGGTGAAAATCTAGAAAAGAAACTATGTATGAGTTGCCAAACACACTGAATCCACCATGACCAAGACGACGAGAAAATAAAACTGAGGTCCTTCAACGATCCAACCATGTATTCGCATTATAACACACATTTAAAACCACATATTAGCCTTGGAAATAATGAAAATTAGTAACATACCTTGCCCATCGAAAAAGTTCTAATACGCTAGAAATATTTAACACTCTGTAGTCTGTACCTCTTAAAAGTGGTCTCCCGTCATACGTGATTATCCTACCGGAAATATGACAAGACATCAGGGCTACCGTACTTATAATTCATTAAGAACTCACGTATGTTTTCAGAAACTCAAATTAAATAATAACCAAATGTTCTAAATCCACACGTGGATTCTTAATTAAATTACGAAAGATGGCATAGGTACTATTGAAGCATTAGAATTTTTTCACAGCGTTGGATCATCTTTATATTCCATCAACAAAAATTTTTAGTATTTATTTTAAACTATAACTTTCATCTACAATTATAAGTAGACTTTAAGCTTTGCCAAACCAAACATAGTACATTTTTTATTTTTTATTTTTTGAGATGAAAACGAAACATAGTACTATTAGAGCCAGAAATATTGAAAGACAGATATAGATAAGTTCAAATTTGAAATGAGAGTGACAAAAGTAAACAGCAATACTGAAAAGAGGGTAAATTGCAGCAAAGCTCCCCAACCTTTAAATCTAGACAAATAAGCCCCCACTGTTTGTATTCATTTACATTTTCATCCAAAAGTATAGATTTAATTATTAAAGTGTAAAGGTAATTTTTTTTAAAAAGAAAATTGTTTTATATTAAATATCAACACGCATAGCCGTGCTCAAGAACAAAGGGCAACTATCCACCCTATTAAATTTTATCACCGTATGCATGTCATTTTTTTGTGTAATTCTTTTGTATTTTCTTGTGACATAAATTCGAAATTCAATTTCAATTATAATAATAGCATTGAACTCAAATAATTGCCTAACAGATCCTGATACTTTCATAATTAAACATATGCATTCGGATGCAAGTGCAAATAAATACAAAGATTGCCAGCTTGTTTGTCTAAATTTAAATGTTGAGGAATAAAGTGCAAATGAAAGTAAAGATTGGGAAGCTTTACTGCAATTTACCCCTAAAAATATGCATTGGAAATATAACTTTTTAATGCGGAGCGGTTCATGGAGTGCTGAATAAATGAAGAATTAATTAATGGTCAATGGAGCAATCTTTTCAAGCATTTAATTGCCTAGAAATTGAAAGACATTACCCAGAAAGCAAAGCATAATATGATAAAATTTTAAATTTGAACATGCTTTACGCAAAATTGAAGCACAAAAAGTGTAAATGGTAACTAAACAATAAAATTAAGCCTCGAAATTAAAGAGAAACACAAGTGACCATCCAAGCATGCTACATCTAAAAATTGTATTAATTAATAATTAGAATAAGTCAATAATCTAGTATCTCTCTAAACATGTGTTTGATTGTCACAAATTTTCCATGGAAAATAGTGTTTGCCACCAGAATTCCAACTTAGGAAAGCTGTTTTTAGTATATTTTCTATGATTTTCTCTTCTTAGAATGAATTTTAATTTTCATATCATACAATACATGCCCATGTGTACGCTCCAAAATACTGAGGTGTACTACCACTTAATACAACGAGGTCGCCACCCCACCCCACCCCACCCCAATAAAATATGCAAGAGAGATGTCCAGTGAACTTAATTGAAGGGAGCCAATACAAGTTGAGGGGTCTAATGCAAAATCTTTACATTTCGACCCCGGCTGACGATGGCGTGGATGTGTAAGTTGTTGATGAAACAAGAAGCATGAAAAGACATGACCACGTTAAGCGTCAACTTCTTAAAGAGATTTATGTTTCTTGCCTTCTATTTTATTGCCAACATAGAGTTTTCGGGAACACGTAATGCAAACCAACAATAAGTTAACAAAATCCCAGCTAAGGGAATGTTTGTCCGATTATTTGGAAAGTTCCAAGAATTATGTGCATATGGAGCCCAAAGTATAAGTTAAGTCATTGTGCAATCAAGAAAGGATAGACTCTTCAACAGGCAAGAACAATGCAAATGGCCCTCTCTTTTATAATCCAAACAGATAATAAGCCAAGGGATGAAAATTCCAGTAGAGAACCAACAGAGAATACCATCAATGTGCAATCAGAGAACCTGCTATCCCTTCTGGAGGCAACATTGTCCATTCAAGTAGCTCCAACTCCACTGCAAAATAAAACAATTTGTTCGTAACTCCCGAAAAGTGAGTAAATGCTGATTATGCATTAATAAACATAAACATAACAGGTTTATTGCATTGTCTAAGAACATCCAAGCAGTCGTTACGAGCATTTCAGCCAGATCGTGAAGTTTGTTGCCACGAGCCGATAGTTACTTTTCCTCCTCTTTGATATAACACCCCCGACCCCGGCCCAACAAACGCGTAAACCGGTTTTATGAGGAAAAAGACAATGGTCGAAAGGACATAACATAAGGGCTGAGCAGCAAATTAACCATATGACAAATCTCATCCAATTTAACCCTCATACAAGATGCCAAAAAACACAGTTGGATTCACTGCATAATCACATGAAAGGCTGCTCTTATTTGATGTGGAGACAGAGAATTAAAGTTCATCAAATAAAAGAGTGCTGAAGAGGGGCTCTTCTAGCTATCTGAAATCATTAGTCATATACATTCTTTGCCATTTGTAGATGGGCTCATCTGTATTTCCATTTAAAAAGCTACTTTATATTTATGAACTAGACAGAGGAATAAATAAATAAGAAGCAATTTCCAGGCAACAAGTATCTTTCAAATTTAAAAATGGGCTTAAAATCTGTTAACAATTAAGATTAGTAGTTCACCTGTAAAGTGCCTCCTGGTAATAAGGACCAGAGAATTTATTGTGCAGTGACAGCTAAGCAGTACGTTCTCTTCAATGATACAATGTTTTTATGTGCCTGGAAAGAGTCAAATAGATAAGAGGGCATTTACCTCTAGTCAACAAGATTGCAGATTGTCCAATAGCCAATAAGTATTCCACTTGCTCTTTCTTGTTAAATATAGTAGTTGTTACATATTTGTGTACCTGTAGCGACAATGGATTCTTCTAAAATCCTGGAAGGCAATGAGGAATGTAGCAGCAATGAGTCTGGGTGG